>VSMD01120766.1:15166-142312 GCA_008750895.1 Mirza zaza
TCCCTAAGAAGGGTTAGAGGGATTCCCTTCCCGCCCCCCCCACAATGCTCGCCACATCCCTAGGCTGTCGGTCTCTGCCCCACCACCACCACCGAAATCCCTGGTGAGTACTACCACCATTTGCACACCATAGTTTTAATCAGTAAGTACCAATTTGATGGCGAGTAGATGTGTAGCCCATTTTCCTGGTCTTGTGTCGCCTCACTTTGGATAACAGGCTTAAGCTTAATCCAGGATAGCATAAACCGTGCTAGCTCACTGTCGTTTCTTAGAATTGAGTAGTATTCCATTGTGAGCATATACCAAATTTTAATTATCCACTCCTGAATTGACGGGCAAAAAGTGCAGCATCTTAACAGGTACCATGTGGCAGGTACAATCAAACTTAAACAGGTAAGCCTCAAATTGCTCCACCTCTCTGCTAATGAGATTTTTCAGAAAAACTTATATTTGTGAGGAGGGGGGATGTGTGTGTCATTGACTTGGTAGATCTGCCAACCCGGTGGAATGAAGAGATGTAAAAAGAAACGGGCTAGCAGGCAGATAAGAAAGAAGGGGCAGATATGAGTAGTACCCATGGAAATTTGTCAAATACATTTATTCTAGGCTAAACAAAGTTTAACTGCAATTTTGTTAAAAGTACATAGCGCATTATGGCCAGGAATACATTAAAATAACAATGCAGTGAAAGTTCTGAGATTGAATCAGATGCAAAACCAAAGTCATTAGCTAAGAAAGAACTCTACAGGGTTGGAGGGAGACACATTCACTGAGAGTCTAAGAATCAAGATATAATGGGATAAATCATGTCAGGAATGTTTATTGGGCATCTGCTGTGTACTAAGCCCTGTTCTAGGTGCTGGATATATAGTGGTAAACAAGACAGACCAATCTCCCACCCATTTCAGTAGTTAACCTGACAATTGGAGCAACATAACTTTCCAATCCAATCAAATAGACCTAGGTATTGCTAGGACTTAGAGGTAAACAGGATGTATTCACACAAAAATATTAATTAAATGTAGAGGATATAAAAGAAACTGTAACCTCAATTGTAGCAGCATAACCTTAGTGCTTTCAGGAGTGGATTTTTCCTTTTTAAAAGGAATTCAAGGACCTTCATGGTGATGGAAGAGTTCTGTATATTGATTGCAGTGGTGGTTACACAAATCCACCCATGATAAAATTGCATGGAACTATTCATACACACACACACACAAATAAATGTATGTAAAACTGGAGATACCTGAAAAAGGTCTGTGGATTGCACTAATGTCGATTTTCTGGATTGATACTGTACTCCATTTAGGTTAGCTGTTACCACTGGAGGAAACTGGGTGATGGGTAAAACAAGACCTCTCTGGACTATATGTGCCACTCCCTGTGAATCAATGGTTATCTCAAAACAAAAGGATTTTTAAAAAAGAATTTGAGAGTAAGGAGGTTATTGTGACTCTGATCCACTCAGTACAGAGGGCGGTCTGAGTCTAGAACCACTGTCGGAGTTGTTGGCACATCCCTAGGAGGAGGAAGGGTAAATCCATCCAGTGTCCTCACCATCCTAGAAACCAAGACTCCTTGGCAGTGCCTTTATCCCCAGGATGCCCATACCAAAGGCACATGTAAAAAGCTACAGCAAACACTGGACTCTGGCTCAGAAAATTCCCCCAGAATGCCTCCCCATGCCTGCCTGGGGCCTCCTATGTCACACATGGTTCTCAATTCTCTTGGCTCCTCACCTTGGGTCCCTCTTTGCTTGCTGCCCAGGATAGACTTGGTAATGGTGCCCTGGACTCCTGGCACTGACCTGAGACTTCATGGGGCAAGACTTAGGCATCATTCCTTGGCACCAAGTACTGATTTGTCTCTGAAAAATCAGACTAAGGCCATGTGACCTGGAGCCCAGAGGGAGTGATGGTATCCCCTGGTCTCCTACCCATCCATTCCAATTAATATTTTTTTACTGTCTTTGTTCTGGTTGTATGCTCATCTAGCAAAAACCAATCAATGATCTGGAATTCCAAGTAGATTTGCCCATTGGGAGAGAATGACCAGAGAAAATAACTAATGTTTGTTATCATAGTTATCACATCTCTCATTGTAAATAAATCCATTTCCACTCTGGTTTCAGCATGAGTTAAGTCAGTCCCTCAGTGGAGTGTAGTAATTATGGCTCCAGAGCCAGCCTGTCTGGGTTTAAATCCTAGCTGTACCCACACCAGCTCTGGAAGCTTGGATACTCTCGCTCACTTACTATGAGACAAAAATCTCATCTCTCTGAGGCACTGTTTCCTCATCTGTAAAGTGGGGTAATAACAGAACCTTCCTCAGAGGGAAGTTGAAAGCATTAAATAAAGTAATATATCTAAAGTACTTAGAGCAGTTCCTACCTGCAGTAAGGATTATATGGTAGTTATTATTGCCACCTGGAAATTAATAAAATAAATTTTTAAGTCTGTAAAGCTTAGAGGCAGACCCATATGAACTGAGTTAACCCTAAGCGCTGCCTCACTAGCAGACCCAAACAGAAATAAGCCAGCTTCTGAGGCTTCTCTTGCCCCCTAGGCCCTACAGAATTGGCACAGGTGGTCTGCTTGGTGATAAAGAAAGGATACAAACTAATGCTAAGTCTTTCCCTTCAAGGTCAAAACCACTTTGCAAGTGATTCAAAGCAAAGAAACAACCTGGTAGTTCATACACATCTGTTGTTCTGCTGCACCGATTCACACAGGGAATAACAAGAGTTGCAAAGACAATCCACATAAGGAAACCTGAAAATAGCTCAGGTAGCAGCACTTGAAAACAAGTACTGCTTGGGAAAGAACCACAACTAATGAACACCTTGCATGGGGTTAGGAGAAGTGAAACTGTTCCAGAGTCTATCTCTATGATAACAGATCAACCAACTATTCAAGCAAAGTTGACTGAAGGAACTAACAAATCAATCATTTCATTCAATTAACTTGCCAATTTAGTGAGTTAATTTTGTGTTCAATTCAATCAAAAGTATTAAACATGTTTTGCTATAATCATAGCCTTTATCTGTAGCTCACTTGCCAAAAAATAAAAATGGCAGTTCACCAAGGAAAGATATAAGAATTAGAAACTGATACCATCATTTCATAAAATTATCAATACAAACCAAAAATTGGGTTTGTATGGAAAGAGCTTAGAAAATCAAGTTATAGCACCTGCCAGTATCATTATACTATGGTTGCCCCAAAATGTGATTCTGGCTAAGTTGTTAGAAAAAAAAAAAAAAAAAGACATACCTTAAAAGCTGATCACAGCATAATTAATACCAAAGTAGTAGCTGAATCAGAGCAGGTGATGGGGTTAATTAGGCAGTGATGATTCCTTAAGTCAACTGGGGAAGTGATGCAGCTGTTTCTCTGGAGAGGCACAGGTATCTCCGAAGCCCTCTTTTGTTTTCCCTTCCACGGGTTACTGGGCCCCTGGAGGAGTTCCAAATGCAAAACATCCTACGTCCATATCTCAGAAGTTGGCAAATAAAACCAGAGATAGGAAAAAAAATGATACAGTTTCAAGGACCAATGTTGCTTAGTAAAAGTCTCCTAACTGCCTATTCGTGGAAGTGATCCTAGAATGGGGCAGGGGGTGGGGGCGGGGTAGAGAATGGAACAAGAACACAGAAGTGCCAAACAACAATAGCTAATATTTGTTGGGTGCTTACTATGTGCCAGGCACCCCTGTGCACTAACTCATTTAATTCTCCAGACAGCAGTGTTATCGGCTCCATTTTGCAGATGAGGAAACTGAGATGCAAAGAGATTAAGTAATTTCCGCAAGGCCCACACTAAGTTGTAGAGCTAGAATATTTTATCCAGGTAGTACGGTATCAGAGTTTATTTGCTTGAATACTACATTATGGGTCCCAACAGAAGAACCTCCCTTAAATAATGCACAATGGGGCCAAATGTTAAGCAAAGGCATCCCTCAAGTCCCCTTCCGCTCAGAAGTGCCTCCAACAACAGTGTCAGAGCAGAGGGCTAGTATTTGCAAGAAGGCAGGCATGTGGACCTAGGGAGCAAACCCAGTGACATTTTTTATTAAAAATTTATTTTATTGTGATAAGAATACTGAAAATGAGATCTACCCGCTTAACAAATTTTTAAACATACATTATTGTTGACTACAGATACAACTTTGTACAGCAGATTTTAGAGTTTATGCATCTTGCCTAACTAAATCTTTATACCCATTGATTAGTAACTCTCCATTTCCCTCTCCCCCCCCCCAAACCTCTAGAAACTACCATTCTATTCTTTGATTCTATGAATTTAACTATTTTAAATTTCTCATTTAAGCATAATCACTCAGTGTTTGTCTTTCGGTGCCTGGCTTATTTCACTTAGCCATAATGTCCTCGAGGTTTATCCATGTTGTCGCATGTTGCGGAATTTCCTTCTTTATTAAGGTTGAGTAGTATTCCACTCTGTGGAGTAGTATTCCACTGTATGTACATGCCACACTTTCTTTATTCATCCACATCTCAATGGACATTCAGATTGTTTCTACTTCTTGGCTATATTGTGAATAGTGCTATGATAAATATTGTAGTACGAGTCTCTTTTTGAGATCCTGATTTCAACTCTTTTGATAAATATCCAGAAGTGAGATTGCTGGAGCATATGGTAGTTCCGTTTTTTAATTTTTTGAGGAACCATCATACTGTTTTCCATAGCAACTGCACCATTTTGCATTCCCTCCTACAGCGTACAAGTTTTCCAATTTCGCCACATCCTCACCAACACATTGTCTTTTGTTGTTTGATGATAGCTACCCTGATGGGTATGAGATGATAACTCATTGTGGTTTTGATTTGCTTTTCCATGATGCCTAGTGACACTGAACATGCTAAAATACCTGTCGGCCATGTCTAAATCTTTTTTGTAGATCTAACCCTTATCTTATACCATACACAAAAAATCAATACAAAATGGAGCAGAAACTTAAACCTATGGCCTGAAATTTCTAGAAAAATTCTAGAAATTCTAGAAAAAAACATAGGGAAAAAGCTTCACGACATCAGTCTGGGCAATGACTTCATGGATATGACACCAAAAGCACAGGCAACAAACACAAAAATAAGCAAGACTACATCATCAAACTGAAAAGCTTCTGAACAGCAAATGAGGTAATCAACAGAGTGAAAAGGCAACCTATGGAATGGGAGAAAATATTTGCAAACTATGTATCTGACACAAGATTAATTTCCAAAATATATAAGGAACTCCTACTACTCAATAGTTTAAAAAACAAAGCAACCTGATTTAAAAATAGGCTAAGGACTTGAATAAGCATTTCTCCAATGACACCTTTCTAAGATTGGAGGCGGAGGAAGAAGAAATTAATGCTGTGAAGAAAAAAAAAAATACTCACCATGCATCACTCTTTTCTTCATGAGCCTTGGCACAGCTTCTACAGGCTGACCACATCCACCAGGTTCCAGGCCTGGGAGGCATGGCAACCACCCCAAAGCAGATTCCTGGCAGTGGGCTTACCAATCGGCAATAATGAAGTGTAATTCCCCATTACTGCAGCCCTGCCAGGCCCTGTAAACCAGGCATCCTCGAACTACAGCCCGTGGGCCACATGTGGGCCACCTAGCACATTTATCCGGCCCTCTGGGTGTTTTTGTCACCGCTGCCTGTCCTGCTTAGCAGCCGACTCGTCCTGGGCCCACAGTGCACACTCTCCAACGCTCTGAGGGACAGTGAACTGGGCCCCTATTTAAAAAGTTTGAGGACCCCTGCTGTAAACTGTTAGAGAGCTCCTAGCACCTGTGGCACCCCGACCCCAAAGGAAGGGGAGGGGAGAAGTGAGGAGGCCACTGCTCTGCTTCAGAGAGAAGGGGAAAGAGATAAAGGATGACAAAGACTGCTGGTAAACAGAAAGGAAAACTTCTTATCACAAGCAAAAAATCTGTCCATCTGAAAGGCAAAAGTAATTATTATTAGTGAGAAATAAAGTAATTCATTTAGAAGCAGAGAACCATCGGTAGGGTATGGGTCTCATGGAATAGTCAAATCTGGGCAAAGACCAAAAAATGAATTGGAATGGAAATAAGTGGAGTTATTCAGAAAAAGAAAAAAATACATTTTTAAAAATCACCAGCTGCAGTTAAAAACAGCTGAAATCTGAGCATGTGTTTGACAAGGGAATTGACTAGAAAACAAGTGAGGTGCCCTCCATCTACACAGAGTTCTTGTTGGACCCTCTAAGGAAGACAGAGGTGTTTTCTGTCCTTTATCCCAGAAAGCAGTGTCCTGAGCAGGGAAGCGCAGGAAACCCAAACCAAATGGGACTTTAAAAGGAAGAAGGGGAAGACAGCGAAGGTAGACCAGCTGTTTTTCACTGTGTTAGAAAAACTTCCACAAAACCCCCCAGAACCTTCTAAATGATGGGACATACTGAACATGCCAAAGAGAAGGGTCCTATTGGGGTGGGATTGGAGGCTCTTTTCCCATTTTACTTGTAATGATTCAAACCCTGATGGATGCCATACAAAAACGAGGAGGCGGGGGGACAGGGGGAATCCTGATGGAGCTCATGTATGCAACATATGGAACAAGTTATTGAAGAAAGTGGTTCTAGTGGAGTTTGTAAAAGTTGAGGAGAGGCAGTTATGCTTCTTTTGGAGACAGAGAAGATTGAGGGTGTGGTGAAAAAAATAGCAAAACGGGATTAAGATAAACCAAAACAGAGGAGAAATACTGGGCCAGATGAACTTTTACCTTCCCTAAAATGATTTATGTACTTATGAAGAGCTAGACTGGACTTGATTTCAGGGGGTGAAGGTTGCTGGTGAACCTGCACGAATCCAGCATTATTACGGGAATTCCAGGCAAAGCTACACTTCTATAGGCAGAGACAACATTGACTGTTCATGGTGATGAGGTTTAGCATTTAAGTGGGGCAAGTCATACTAAGTCTTAGACTTGAGCACCTCGCTCCAAGTAGCAAAAAAAAAGAAAAAGAAAAAGAATCGGCCAGGCGCGGTGGCTCAAGCCTGTAATCCTAGCTCTCTGGGAGGCCGAGGTGGGTGGATCATTTGAGCTCAGGAGTTCGAGACCAGCCTGAGCAAGAGCGAGACCCCATCTCTACTATAAACAGAAAGAAATTAATTGGCCAACTAATATATATAGAAAAAATTAGCCGGGCATGGTGGCACATGCCTGTAGTCCCAGCTATTCGGGAGGCTGAGGCAGCAGGATTGCTTGAGCCCAGGAGTTTGAGGTTGCTGTGAGCTAGGCTGACGCCACAGCACTCACTCTAGCCTGGGCAATAAAGTGAGACTCTGTCTCAAAAAAAAAAAAAGAAAAAGAATCTGAATGTACAAAAAATCTGAGGGGAAAATTTGTAATGCTCTAGCCTTTTATCTTCATCCTATAAAAGAATGGTTTCTGTGTTTCACCTACAACTTGTGAGGGTCAGAAGTCACAAGAGATTCAACTGTGACGAAGGGCCCTGGAGGACTCAACAAGATCTAACCAGTGGATTTCATATTCGCTTAGGCCAGAGAGGGTTGGACAGAATAAAGATAAAGATTGTAACTCACTGGAGAACTGAATGTCAGTGTATCTGACCGTCGAAGGGGAAAGCAGGAGCCAGGATCCCCAGGGAATGAAATGTAAGACTGAGAAACTTCACTGGGTTGTAGGTGGTGGATAAGGTGATTGAGAAAATGCAAACTGGGAGGGGAAGGGTATGCACTTACATGGTGGGTACAGTGTGCACCACTTGGAGGCTGGACACGCTTGAAGCTCTGGCATAGCGGGGTGGGGAGGGGGGGCAGGGGCAAGATATGTAACCCTAACAATATTTGTACCTCCATAATATGAGGTAATAAAAAATAAAAAAGAAAATGCAAAATGCTAAGTTCAAGGCCTGAAGAGCCACTGACAGTTGACTCCAAAAGCCTTACTAAGGCTTGAGATCCATGGAAGGACCATAGAATCAATGTAGTCGATTTTTCTCCAGAATTTTAAAAATAGGATAGGATAGGGTAGGCTAGGGTATGATAGGGTAGGTTAGGATAAAGATATAAAATAGACTATACTAGATCATACTAGAAGAGTGCATTGCACTCTGCACTGAAGATAAGTGTGGTTTAATGGAACTTTTAATTCAGAGGTGTGTGCGTTTGTGCATGGGAGTATGTGTGTGTGTGAATACTAGGTCATTATATCAAATACACTTCTTATCATGACTCAAAAAAAATTGAAACCACTGATAGGGTAAGCTCCAAGAGAATAGGGAAGGAGTAAAGAAAGTGTTATAAAATTCAAGAAAATTAGAGTTCTTAGCAAATGCTGCAACAGGTCTAATGCCCTCCATGAAGAACAGAAGGCCAAAGAAATGAAATCACAGGCCCAAGGGTCCAGGTTTCATGACAGTGCAGAAACTGATATCTTAATGCCAATGAGTGCCTTTTTTCCCTGAAAAATGTAAGGGAAAAGCAGAAAAGAGAGGAGGAGGAGGAGGAGGAGGAGGTGGAGGAAAGAGAGGTACCACAGACAAACCTCTGTTTTGTGAATTGTCTGTATTGTGAATTGAATTTTGTGGGTTGGTACTCTCTCTAAGGGGGGGGCAACAGATTTGTAATTAGAATTCCCCATTCTGCTACCCATCTAACTGTGAGGCCTTGAGTAGTTATTTAGTTTCCATAATCCCCAGGTTTTTCCTCTGTCAATTAGCACCATATACTTGGAATGGACCCTGTTGAGTGTTCCCAGCATCTGTTTCCTCCTGCTTCTTTTCTAATAGAGTCCTGACTTTGTTCATTCATCCACCAGCTCAATGAAACTCTGGAAAAACTGACTCCATCCCTGCTCCATGAGTGGATCCTGACTGGTCTAGGGCATGACAGGACTTTTACCTTTCCTTGCCAGACTTGATTCAAGAGCCCAGCAGGTCACTACAGGTCACCCCCCTGTGAAATGGCTACATTACCTAAACTTACTAATCAGGAGAGAAGGACTTCTCTTCCATGGTTGAGTAAGATATTTTCCTTCTTGTGAGCTAGATGTAAATGATGACATGGGTAGCCCCAGTTGCTACTGACAGAGTTCTTACTACCATGAGAGAAAGTAGCCTTGGATGGAGCTGATGCCCTAGAAGACAGAGTAGAAAGACAGAGAAGGTTACCTGATTCCTCACCAAGCTGCTGATTAACAACCCTGAGACTCCTACACCTCTGGATTTTGAAGTTAAGACATGCTATAACTTTCCTTATTGTCTAATGCAGTTTGAGTCAGATTTTCTGTTGCTTGCTGCTGATTAAATCACAATGCAGCAAGGCCAGGGTGAAGATTAAATTAGATAATCTATGTAAAAATATTTTGTAAACTACAGTTTATATGAATGATACCTTTTTTTAAAATCATAAAGTTTCAACTAACCTAGATAGAACAGATTTTTAGGAAAAATCCTGAACAGTTGTAAGTCTCATTTTCACTCTGTTGGGCTACACCTGCCCTTTCTCTTGGCCTCTAAGCAGGGATAGTATTCTGTATAACACCTAATGTATTATCAACAATAAATGCAAAATAATATTGTGATAACTAACAAATTTTGCCACCAGATGTTCTTAAGGCTTTGGAACCTTCAGTGAAACGAATCGCATAAAATAGTAGTTTAATTATTATATCATCCATCTCAGTAATGATGAGCAGCTGTCTTAAGGCTGAAACCTCAAGTTAGACTGCTGCTGCAGTGTTTAAGATTAAATGATCGATATGCTATCCCTACAGGCAGATTCTGGGAAGAGTCAACAATCAGTTTCTCTATACATCGCCATCTTGAATTATTGTGTTCAAAGACAAAGCTCAACATCCAAATCAAGATCTCAAAAAAGAAGATAACATAAAAGAAGTTTCTGACTGAAATGAAGTTCAAGAAGACAAGTACTCCCAGCAGAAGCATTATCCATAAGTGGCTAATGAGAAGATAGGATCACAAGCTGTTTAGAAGAGCTAAAGGGAATCACCTC
Organism: Mirza zaza; assembly: GCA_008750895.1. Classification (NCBI taxonomy): domain Eukaryota; kingdom Metazoa; phylum Chordata; class Mammalia; order Primates; family Cheirogaleidae; genus Mirza; species Mirza zaza. The sequence goes on from VSMD01120766.1 coordinate 25,182, forward strand.
CTCTTCTAAGGGGCACCAGGAAAGGAACTGGATCCTTGCATCTTCAGAAAATTTCCCGCCCCTTCAGTAGGTTGCAACCCTGGAGTAGACTGGAATCACCTGGAGAGGATTTTGGTATTTGGGGTTTGTTTCTAGTACCCTGGACCCCACTCCAACCAATTAAATCATAATTTCTGGGGGAGGAGCTTAAACTATAGATCCTGGACCAATAACATTAACATCTCCTAGGAACTTGTCAGAAATGCAGAAATTCAAGACCTAACAAATCAGGATTTGCATTTCTACAAGATCCCCAGGTGATTCCTGTTCCCACTAAAGTTGCAGAAATGCAAGCTTATAGGACAAAGCAGCTTATTTTTCCTCACATAACAGTTCCAGGGTGAACAGTCCAGGGTAGCAGGGAAGCCCAACTCCACACAATCATTCTATCGAGATTCCTTCTTTTGTGTTGCTTTGTCATACCCTAGGACACTGCTAGCATCTGCCTGGTCAAAGCTGGATTACTATGGGGTTCCACCCAGCAGCGGGGGAGGAGAGCATGAGGAGTTCCTTCTATTGTCCTGAGGCCTAAGCCCAAAAATGTCATATAGTGTTTCTGCTCTGAATGTGGTCACAGGGACACATCTAATGCAAGGGAGGCTGGCAAATGGAGTCCAGTCACATGTCTAAGAAGAAGGAGAGAACAATTTTGGTAGATGAGAGAGAGCAGTCTCCAAGCCAGATACGTATTATAGTAAGTGTGCAATAAGTGATAGCTGTTGAATTAGCCACGATGTATGCTTCAACAGCTTATAGTACTGTAAACTAAAAATAAAAAATCCTAGCTCTCTGCTAACTGAATGGACCCCTCTGGGCCATGGGGATCCCAGAACTCTTAAAAATTAATTCCCAGGCCGGGCATGGTGGCTCATGCCTGTAATCCTAGCACTCTGGGAGGCTGAGGCCGGAGGATCGCTCAAGGTCCAGAGTTTGAAACCAGCCTGAGCAAGAGCAAGACCCCCGTCTCTACTAAAAATAGAAACAAATTAATTATCCAACTAAAAACATATAGAAAAAATATTAGCTGGGCATAATGGTGCACGCCTGTAGTCCCAGCTACTCAGGAGGCTGAGGCAGAAGGATCGCTTGAACCCAGGAGTTTGAGGTTGCTGTGAACTAGGCTGACACCACGGCACTCACTCTAGCCTGGGCAACAGAGTAAGACTCTGTCTCAAAAAAAAAAAAATTAAAAATTAGTTCCCAGGCATGACAGATGGGAGAGATAAAGCCCAATTACATACATATAATTTCCATTAATAAATACTCATGACTATTCCTATACCTTGTTGAATATGAATATGGACCACCCCAATCAGTATAAAATCATGTTCCCTTTTGTCTCTTCTTTGAAGCATGGGTGCTGGCTTCTGGCCAGGACTCTGCTTCCCAACCTGCTGGGAACCTCCCAACAGGTTGCTATCCTTTATGAGAAATAAAACTTGCCTTTTTCTAAAGTATAAACCTTGTTAATTTTTTTTTAGTTTACACTACAAGTAGTATTTCATTTGTTTTATTATTCTCATGGATTGCTTGAGGCCCAAAGACCTTATGAGCAGGAAATCTGGTATTCCTTCCTGAGTCCTTTCCCAATACTCCATCTCCACATGATCCAACATCCTAGGGCCTTTCTCAGCTCCAAAGAGTCAAGTATATTAATACTTTCAAATGGTAGGTGAGTGAAATAACCAGAAAGTTCTATGAACTCACCAGCACTATTGCTATGGTGGTATCTCATGGCATACAAACACTTGTCCTACCAGCCCAGTGACTGATCATCCTTGCTATAGAAATGTCCTTGCTGCTCACAAGGCACAGTTGTGCCTGCACTTGTACTTTTTGGTCACTGCATTTGCTCAGCTTTCATCCCTAAGCATGAAATTGTGCCCAGCTGACTGGGTGTGGAAGGGCCCTACCTCAGCCATCTGCTAGGAAGGAACTACCCTTTCCCATGAGACCCTGACTGAATCCCAGTGCTGAATCCACATTACCAAGCCAGATATTCCTGTGGTGAATTCCATTCTAGGGCCCCCCAGTGTTCTTTCTTTCCAACAAACTTCAGCCTAGTCCATCTCAATACATCAGTGTCTAATGACATTAACCCTCTAAAGAGACTAATGACATTAACCTTCTAAAGAGAAGGGTCAAGGACTTTATTCCTTTCTTTCCAGGGGGCTTCTTGCCCACTTGGCAAAATTTCCCAACTCCTACTCAGGACCAGTTTTTTACACCAAGGGCTACGGTAAGGGGGTCCACCTTTGTCAGAGCACAAATAAAAATTGCCTGATAACATTCCCCCAGGGATAAGAGGTATCTGCTGGCCTTACATTTTTACAACCAAGGGATGCACTGTAGTTATTTTTTTTCCTATAATGATGAAAATATGCTCTAAGGCTGTTGCTGGATATTAAAGAGACTAGTACCATTTTTTAAAATGTCATCTCACCAGTTCTCAATAACATCCAATATCTCGTTAAGGCAAGTATCATTATCTCTGTTTACCATTCTAAAATGGAGAGTTTAAGAGACTTCCTGGTCTCCATGACCACAGAGCCAGGATTAAAAACCTAGTCTTTCTAACTCTAATATATTATAGGAATTGTATATTATATGAATTATATGACTATAATTTATTCATATATTTACTATTTACCACATACTTTTTAAAAAACTTTTTAAAACAATTTACATACAGAAAAATATACAAATCACAAGTATACAGCTTGTTGAATTTTCACAAACTGAGCACGCCCATGTGGTCAGTACCTACAACAAGAAACAACATTTCTAGAACACCCCCAGAAACCTCCCTCATACTATTTCCTAGTCATTCTTCCAACTAAGGTCATCATCATCTATTTTCCAGTTTTGCCTGGTTTTAAACTTTATATAAATGGAATCATACAGTATTTAATCTTTTGTATCTGGCTTCTATCATTTTACATTTTGTTTATGAGTTTTATCCATGTTGTCCCATGTACATAACAGTTTGTTCATTTTCATAACAGTATAATATTCTACTATGTAAATAAACTCCAATTTATTTATCTTTTCTACTGTTGATGGGCATTTAGGCAGCTTCCAATTTGGGGATTTTACCAATCCTGCTACAATAAACATTTTAGTACTTTTCTTTTGGCAAACATGTACCATATTTGTTGGGTATATACCCGGGGTGGAAAGGCTGGTCATAGTGGATGTATAGTGGTCCACTGATAGGTACCAACCAGGTACTGTTTAAGTGTTTTACATGTGTAAACTCATTTAATCCTTGTAATAGTCCTAATAATGTAGGTACTATCATTAGCCCCCATTTTTACACATGAGGAAATAAAGGCACAGGGATGTTAAACAGATGAAATAGCATGACCAGTTAATAAATGGGTTGAGTTTTAAACTCAGGAGGTCTAGGTCCAGAGCCTTACTCATAACCACCATCCTGTACTCTTAAAGCAGGATTCGTTTTACAACTATACCACTGTTATTTTGCTAACTCATTTCCCCCTACACTGTATTGATATAAGAATTAGAGTGCACGTACACACAAACATGCATGAATATACACATACGAGTATAAGATAATTCTGGAAATGACAATTATTAACAGCATTGATATCATTGATAAAAAGCCAGCCACAAGTTGGTCACTTACATGAGCAATTTATGTATATGTGAATGGTTTCGATCAACCAAGGATTATTTTTATTTATGTATTTCTGATAAAATTAAAAATATATGAGAAGAGGATTCTGGGAAGATGGCTGAGTAGGAAGTACCAGGAATCTTTCTTCCCACCTAGACAACAATTGCACTGGCAGAATCCATCTGATGTAACTATTTTGGAACTCTGGCATCTGTTGAAGGCTGGCAACATCCAGGGAGAAGTCTAGATGATAAAGGAGAGTTAATTTTATTCAATTTCAGCTGTTAGCACAGTAGTAGCTACCTACCCCCTAACCCTAGCTTCATGGCAAGCAACTGTGCACATGCTTCTGGAGCAACCTGCACACAGCTTGCTGGAGCCAGGGTGGACAAAAAGAATCCTATCTTCCCAATATTGAGGATCTGTGCTCTGATTGCTGACTATTGCCTGTGGTCACAGAGATGCAGACCAAGAGGCACGTAGCCATTGTTGTCGCTCCTCCCCCCAACTGTTGCAAGTTCCACCTCCTCTAGCAGAGGTGACTTCCAGGGAATTTAAAGAACTGGTGCTCATTTTTTTCCTCCTTTCATCTTTCTTTTTTCCCTTTTGGGAGCCAGACATCAAAGACTATGAATTTGAAAAACAACTGCATATACAGAGAAAATTAGAAAGCAACTATGCATGCTCAGGGAAAGGTGAAGGCTCAGAAAAGACTTGAAAAGACTTTATGTTTACAACTCTGGATGATCCTTGGCACAGAGACAGCCTGCAACAATCAAAAAACAAAAATAATAAACAAAAACTATTTTTAAAAAACAGCAAACTCTGAAGGAAGGTGAGAATCCAAATTCCAGAATTTCCACATTAGATTCAAATGTCTATATTTCAACAAAAAAAAAACCACATGGCATTCAAAGAAATAGGAAAGTATGCCACATTCAGTAGAAAAAAAATAACAGAAATTGTCCCTGGAAAAGGCCTGATGGAAGATCTACCAGACAAAGACTTTAAAACAATTGTTTTAAAGATGATCAAAGAACTAAAAGAAAATGTGCAGAAAGTCAAGAAAATGATGTATGAACAAAATGAAGATATGAATAAAGAGATATAAAGCCTAAAAAGCAATTTGAGAACTGAAAAGTACAATAACTGAAATAAAAAAATATCACTAGAGGTATTCGAAGGCAGATCTGAGCAGGCAGAAGAAAGAATCAGAGAACTTAAAGATAGAACAATGGAAATTATTGAGTCTGAGAAACAGAAAAAAAAAGACTGAAGAAAAATGGACAGAGCCCCCCAAAACACATGAGACACTATAAAGTAGACTAAAATATTCATCATAGAAGTTTCAGAAGAGAGAATATTTGAATAAATAATTGCTGAAAACTTCCCAAATTTGATAAAAGACATTGATATAAACATCCAAAAAGCTCAAAAAATTTCCAATAAGATGAATTCAAAGGGTCCCCCCATTGAGACACATATAATCAAACTTTCAAAAGACAAAGACAAGGAACTTTGAAAGCAGCAAGAGAGAGGTGACACATCACATACATGGGATCCTCAGTAAGATTTTCAGCAGATTTCTCATCAGAAAATTTGAAGGCCAGAGGGCAGCAGGCTAATATATTCAAAATGCTAAAAGAAAAAAAAATGTCTACCAAAAATCCTTTATTTAGTAAAACTATCCTTCAAAAGTTGAGAGGAAAATTAAAATATTCCCAGATAAACAAAAAGTGAGAGAATTCATTAATGCTAGACCTATCCAGTATGAAATGCTCAAGGGAGTCCTATAACATAAATGAAAAGACACTAGACAGTAACTTAAATATGCATGAGGAAATAAAAATCTCAATAAAGGTAAATACATGGGAAATTATAAAAGCTAGTATTATTGTAACTTTGGTTTGTAACTCTACTTTTTGTTTTCTACATAACTAAGAGACTGATACATTTTTAAATTATTAGTCTAAAAGCTTGTATGATTGTAAATTGGTTTTAACTCCATATTTTGTTCTATATATAATTTAAGAAACTAATGCACTTAAAAGAATTATCAGTTTAGATTTTGGCGCACGCAGTGTATAAGGACGTAATTTTGTGACATCAACAGCCAAAAGTGGTGGAGATGGAGCAGAAAAGGAGCATAGTTTTTGCATGTTACTGAGTTAAACTGGTATAAATTCAAATTACAGTGTTATAACTTAAAGATGTTAAATGCAATCCTCATAGTAAGCCCAAAGGAAATACCTATGAAATATACACAAAAGGAAATGAGAAAGGGATTTAAACATTTCACTATAAAAAAAAAAAAACTAAACACAAAAGAAGACAGTAATACAAGAAATAAGGAACAAAAAAGCAATAAGGCACATAGAAAACAAATGGCAAAATGACAAACATCTTTCTTTATCAGTTCTTACTTTAAATGTAAATCCACTGAACTCTCCAAACAAAAGACAAACATTAGCAGAATGGGTAAAAACTCATGATCTTACTATATGCTGCCTATAAGAAACTCAATTTAGGTCCAAAGACACAAATAGCTTAAAAGTGAAAGGATGTTAAAAAGATATTTGCCACAAATAGTAAGCAAAAGACAGTAGGGGTGGCTATAGCAATATCACACAAAATAGACTTTAAATCAAAAAATGGTTACAAGAGACAAAGAAGGGTATTATTTGTTAATAAAAATTTCAATACAGTAAGAACATATAATAATTACAAACATTTACACACCTAACAACAGACCATCAAAATACATTAGGCAAAAACTGACAGAATTAAAGAAAGAAATAGTTCTACAATAATAGTTGGACACTCCAATACCCCACTTTCAATAATGGATAGAACAACCAGACAGAAGATAAGGAAATTGGGGACTTAAACAATACAATAAACCAACTAGATATAACAGCCATATACAGAACACTCTACCCAACAACAGCATACACATTCTTCTCAAATACTTGTAGGATATTTTCTAGAATATACCATATATTAGGCCACAAATTAAGTCTCAATAGATTTTAAAAGATAGATATCATGCAAAGTATCTTCTCCAACCACAATGGGATGAAGTTAGAAATCAGTAACAGAAGTAAAAAATAATTTTTAGAAATTAAACATCATACTCTTCACCAATAGATCAAAGAAGAAATCACAAGGAAAATTTGAAAATACTTACATACAGATGCAAATGAAAACACACCATACCAAAACATGTAACACAGTGAAAGCAGTGCCAAAAGAAAGGTTTATAACTATAAATGCTTACAGTAAAAAACAAGAGAGATCTCAAATCAACAACCTAAGTTTACAACTCAATGAACTAAAAAAAGAAGAACAAAGTAAACCCAAAGCTAGCAGAAGGAAGGAATAATCAAGATTAGAGCAAAGATAAATTAGAGAATAGAAAATCAATAGAGAAAATCAATAAAACCAAAATTTAGTTTTTTGAAAAGACAGACGAAATTGATAAACCTTTAGCTGGATGGACTAAGAAAAAAGAGAGAAGACTCAAATTACTAAAATCAGAAATAAAAGTGGGGACATAAACACTGATTTTACAGAAATTAAAAGAATTATAAGAACACTCTGAACAATTACATGCCAACGAATTGGATAACTTATACAAAAATAGAAAAATTCCTAGAAACACAAAACCTACCAAGACTAATACATGAAGAGAAAATCTGAATAAACCTATAAAGCATCACCTGTTCTCTCTGAACTCAGCAGAGATCCCCCAAAAGCCCCTTCTGACTTGCTCACCTACTTCCTCACTATTAATAGGTTTAACTGCTATCTTACACTCTTCCCCAGGGTTCAAGCAAGTCCTTTGGTGTGAGGGTTTGTTTTAAAGTAATGAAAGGATTAATAACTCCTCTGTCCTTGGTCCAGTAATTTATCTACTGCAAAACAGCATCCCAGCTTTGGAGAGAACACGTTAGGTCAGTCCAGAGTTGAGGATGATCTTTTCCACTTGGGCTCATTCTTAGAGGCCACCCTGGCTCTCTCAAAGTAGCTTTACAATTCTGTTGCCTCTGCCTTAGGCTCCCATTCAGCCCTCAGAACATCCCTGCCAAGTAAGTACTGAATTACTTATCCCTGTTTTTTAACAGATGAAATTCAGAGAAGATAAATAATGTATTCAACTACCCCCACCCTGGACTAGTAAATGGAGGAAATGAGACTGAAATCCAGCTCCATGTGACTTGTAAAGTCATCGAAAGTCATGTGAAAGTGCAATGCCTTTCAGTTAAATTATGTTTCCTTTAGATTAAGAAAACAATCTTTTTAAAATTTACTTTAGTTTATTATACCATAGAAAAGCTAAGGCACAATGGCACATCAAGTATTTACTAGCCAAAATTTACAGGTAAAGGAGACTGAAAAACAAAAAGGTTCAATGTCTCATCCAAGTTCATAACAAACTAAGAGGGCTAGAACTAAAATCAAGGCTAGGAAGACCAAGGGACTTAATAGCCTTTGGTTCTAAGAGCTTCGGTCTAACTGTACTTAAGAGTATGGGTATTGCTCTGGATTTCAGTCAGAGGCCAGTGTGTAAGTTCAGAGCTTGACTCCTTCCTTAAAATACAGACTTCTAAACTTTTTCTGGCTGATTGAACTTGTTGGTATTTTCTTTCACACTCATGTCTTATCTTCTCTATATATATAGGCTGTTACTGGAAAATGTTAAGAGAGTACAGACTCTACATGTGGTGGGGAATTACAATAAATGTAGACTAATGCAAACTGCAAGGGTATTACAAACTTATACACACTCATAGACCCTGAATTTGAAAGATTCCTCACATATGAGAATCTAAGAATTAACTTGTCTGGTTGAGTAAAGTTGTCTGCCAAGTCCTCATAAGTAATTACAAAATCATAAAGCTAATTGCTACCCTCACCTCAGTTTTGTTATATTATTTTAATGAGAAGAAGGAGAGATAACGAGATAAATAAAAACATGTAAAATATAGTACAGCATGGTAAAATGCACACGAATTTTGCAATCAAACTCAATTGTAAAACCCAGGCTGTCTGACCTTGGGCAAATAACTTTACCTCTCTGCCCCTATTTCTTCAGCTATAATGATTAAATAAAATAAGTTTTATAAAGAGCTCAGAATATATAAGTATACAGTAAGTTATATTATAGATATGACAGTATTATACCCAACACAGTCATTGTCCAAAGGCATGCATAGACCTCAATGCCAGGCTATCAAGAAGACGGAAACCATTCCAGTATGGCTCAGGCTAAGAGAACTGACCTGACCTTGGGCTTATTTGTGGAAATGGAGTCCATCCGGCTAAATCGTAATACTTAAAGGCAAGCTTGCATCTAGTCCAGCGTGGCACTTATACCCAAGAGGCTGGAACTGAAGGGCCAGCAAGGCAATAAAAATGTGTGAGCTGTGGAGATACTTATAATCAAGTTGGGAACAATTTGAGTCCAGACAGACTCACTGATGTTGAAACATAACTTTAGTCAGGACTAAGAGAGACAGAGGGCTGATCCCCCAGGAAGAGAAGTCAGAGCAGACCAGGTATTAGTCAGGGCCCTTGAGATAGGCTGAAAAATGACCTCCAAAAAGATATCCACATCAAATCCCTGAAACCTATCAATGTGACCTTATTTGGAAGAAGAATGTACATGTGACTAAGTTAAGGATCTTAAAAATAGGTGCTTATCCTAAATAATCTGGGTAGGCCCTAAATGCAACTACTTGAATCCTTATAAAATAAACACACAGAGGAGAAGGTAATGTGAAGATGGAGGAAGAGAATGGAGTGATGTGGCTATAAGCCAAGGAATGCCAAGGACTTCTAACAGCCACCAGAAAGAAGGTGGAAGAGGCAAGGAGCAGATTCTTTCTTAGAGCCTTTGGTAGGAGTGTAGTCCTGGTCCCACCTTGATTTCAAACTTCTGGCTTCCAAAACTGAGAGAATAAATTTCTGTGGTTTTAAGTGATGATTTGTTATGGCAGCCCTAGGAAACTGCTATAGCCCTGGACAAGGCTTTGGGGTTTGGACAAAGTTTCAGTCCAAGAATAGAAGTGGAGTTCAATCTAAAGGTTCAATCTAAAAGTGGAGTTCAATCTAAAGGACTGAAACTTTGTCCAAACCCCAAAGCCTTGTCCAGGGCTATAGCAGCCCTAGGAAACTGCTGTAGCCCTGGACAAGGCTTTGGGGTTTGGACAAAGTTTCAGTCCAAGAATAGAAGTGGAGTTCAATCTAAAGGTAGAAGGGGGCCGGGCGGCGGTGGCTCACGCCTGTAATCCTAGCACTCTGGGAGGCCGAGGTGGGTGGATTGCTCGAGGTCAGGAGTTCGAAACCAGCCTGAGCAAGAGCCAGACCCCGTCTCTACCATAAATAGAAAGAAATTAATTGGCCAACTAATATATATAGAAAAAATTAGCCGGACATGGTGCCACATGCCTTTAGTCCCAGCTACTCGGGAGGCTGAGGCAGTAGGATCGCTTGAGCCCTGGAGTTTGAGGTTGCTGTGAGCTAGGCTGACGCCATGGCACTCACTCTAGCCTGGGCAACAAAGCGAGACTCTGTCTCAAAAAAATAAATAAATAAAGGTAGAAGGGAAGGCCATCCACAAGGGTTCATGGAGAAGACAGAAATGTGGCATTTTGTTCCATGGACACCAAACCTAGGCCATCCAGTCCAATTCCAAACCTAACCATGATGGGGAAGAGCCAAGTAGTCTACACCTCAGGGCCATAGGGTTCATCCTTCAGTAGCTACAGCCAGGCAGGGCAAACAGGAACTGACAGAGCCGTCAGTGATGTTTTCGCATTAAATGACAAATGTCTTCTAGAACCCGGACACATGTCATTGGAGATGTCAGTTTCAGAAGAGAAAAACACAAAAGGTCAGAAAATATGTTGCTCCTGCTATGGAAGGAATCTGCCCCAAGTACCTGGGAACACTAGTCAGCTTCATTCACAGGCCAGCTCTGGGGTAGGGAGCTCACCATCCGCCCTGGTCCCCTTGTATCCCCCATATGCTCTCTGGAACTAAGACCTCATAGTGTGCTCAGGGAGACTCCTTCAGCCAAGAGCTTCTATGACTTGAACAGACATTCTGTGCCCATGTTATTTAATACTGTGTTTCCCTGAAAATAAGACCTACCCATAAAATAAGCCCTAGCAGGATTTCTAAGCATTTGTGCAATATAAGTCCTACCCTGAAAATAAGACTTAGTGATGGGCATAGCTACGCAGTGTATCTGCACAACCCATGTATTTTGCCGAGGAGCGGTAAAGAAGACGAGCAGCCCTTCTCATCTGCCCTAGGAGAGCTCTATTGCTCGACATGAGAGATTGGGACCAATGGTTCTAAAGGAAATAGAGTCACAAGAAATTCAGAATGGAATTTGGGGTTTGGAGAGTTATGATGATGTTCCAGAAGAAGATAACTTAACTGTATTTGAATAAATGTAGAATGTTGTACTGTACTTAAAAAAAAAATAACACATCCCCTGAAAATAAGCCCTAGGGTGTCTTCTTGAGGAAAAATAAATATAATACCCTATCTTATTTTCAGGGAAACACGGTAGTAAGAAAGAAGAATTGGGGAAAGGAAGAACTTATTATCCCTATAGGCTTTTGACTCACAAGTCTTAGACTCAGCCTCATTATTAGAATACAGCGGAGATTTCCTGATCCCCCAAAAATAGTACCCTAATGGGATTTCAATTTAGACGTTCTCAAAAGCCACACTTCTCCCTCCCTTCCTAGGCACTATAGGAGAAATAAGTATACAAGAGTCATAGTTCCTGTCCTTCAGAAGCTTGTGTCCTAATACATAATATGAAGTCTAGATCACTAAACTACAGACTTATGGGTACATTAGAGTGGCACAGGCCATCAGATTTAAACAAGTTCAGAGGATGAGAGGTATTTTTATTAATAATGTCAATGCAGGCATGAAAGGATTTTGGAATCCTTTCATAGCCATCTGATATTAAGTTCATATCATCAATTTTATAGCCTCTAGACATAGTCTTATCCAGAATAAGCAGCATGGTAATGAAATAAGATTCTGCAATGAACAGCTGCAATAAAAATCTCTGAATAATCAAAGAATTTCTAAATTATTTCACTTCTCTGGACTTGATTGCTTTATCTGTAAGATAAAAGAGTTTCTTACATAATCATTAAGGTCCTTTCCAGTCCCCAAACTTTGTTGGACATTTCATTTTAAAGTAGATACCAACAGGTACCTTTTTAAAGCCATAAAGGTTGGTTGACATGGGGAAAGTTTACTAAGAAAAATCGAGCAAACTGGTCTGCCTCAAACCCTGGGTTCCTCCCTAAGAGGCAATATGGCCAGTCGAGGAAAATGGAAGTCTGATAGGCACCAAACCTCAGCCCAGGCCTGTGAGACATTTCCAATCACCTCTGTCAATTTGGTTCTCACTTCGGTTTCATTATAATGCCTGGCTGAAATTCCTAGTCTGCTCCCATGTTTCCCCAGCTCATCTTTTTTTTCTTTTGTGAATCAGATTTAACTTTCTGGAGGTTAAAAAGTATGAAGCAAAGAAATGATACGTAACAGAGAGGAAGAGGGAGCTATACTCACAGAACTGTGGAATCGAAAGGAACTTTTTAATGTGAGAGTCTCCAAAAGAGGCTGAACTACCGACTCCTCAGAGAGTTGACTGGTTTGAGCCACATACATTAGCACTGCCTACTCTGGCTGATCTGTGTGTTGGTTGCTATGTGGATGGTGATAAAATATCCATTTGGGTGGGGTCAAAAATTATATTACACTCTTAGAACACATCTGCGAATCCTGGCCTTCTGAGCAAACGACCATGGTTCACTGGGCCTCTGTGCTGTCAGAAGCTGCTTCCCAAATGCCAACTCTGAACCTAACCCTACCATATGGACACCTGGGGTCAATGAAAAATGGTGTCTGAGGGGCCCCAAAGCATGAGAAGGTCTGGCAAAAAGTGACAGGTTTTATCCAGGCTGCTGAAGAGAAATGTACTGAGACTAGAAAGACTGAGGAGGTGCACGCCTTCAGAACGTGTCTGTGGGTCAAAATACACCCTAACAGATTCTTGAGAGAGCCTCTGGCGGCCGTGTTAACCTTGGCATTGTTAACATTAAGAGGCTATGCTCATTTCTGGCACCTAACCCTGGACACATTGACAGCAACAGGGTTGATGGAAGAGGAAAGAATCTGTTTTGCAGTTAAAAAAAAAAAAAAAGTTCTCAGATTTCTCAAGCCATTTGAAATCACGCCAGAGAAATGCTTGATTTCAGCATTCTTAAGCTCTCTGCGATGATGCTGCAAGCGGTGTCCCCCACATGTGATGATGTATTTCAGAGCCAGAGTTTTCTCAAGATGTTCCAAGCCTGCAGGCTCCTGATCCTTTTTCAAATTACCAAGATGATAGTATCCCAGTGAGAGTTGTGATGAGTCTAAACTCTCCACAGCTGTGAGAGATGAATGTACAAATTCCAATAAAGATTCTGTGTGTGTTCTGGGCTGAATTTACCTACATGACATCGAGGCCTTACTCAGGGACTACTTAAAAGACCTGAAACTGCCCCAGTACTATTCCATTTCTTCCACGACATCAGCTACTTGGAGGCTTGCGACTGTTCCTGGAGGATGTCTCCCCTCCCACCAGTGTCACTGCCCAGTAGTGGGTATGTGTTTAGGAGGCCTGTGATGTATGTATGGGGAAGAAAGCAGGGCTGGGAAAATTAAACCTAAGTCCGTGGGAATTCAAAGAAGCCTTGCAATTCATTGTGTGAATAGCCAGGAGGATTATAAAACACCTTGTAACTAAAGGGGTTGGCCTGGAGCTGTGTGGGACAACAGAACCAGCCGTATCGCCACCTCTAACTCACTTATAATGGCGCTAGCAAGAATGCAGGCTCAGAGCATTCTTCACTTACTTGGAAAAACCAACAGGGCTCTGATTTCTTAATATAGACACATTTTCCCTAAAATAGTTCTTGGAATTTACTAAGTGAATATAATAATACATAGCATGCCCCTTTAATATGTTTAACAATTGTTTTATCTGAAGGCACTTGCCTATTCACCTTTATGAAACACCTGACATTCAGTATGCTTTCCATAGCTAGGAAAGACTTAGGGGAAAAGGATTCACAACATTGTCTACACAAATTAAAAATTACAGAGATAAGAAAGAAAATTATTTGGAAAACAAAAAGAAAATACTAAAGGAATATATAACATTGTTTTTAAAAAAGTACCTTCTAATATGATTTGCATGAATGTAGAATCTTCTAAAGCCTAACTAACTTCATCTTGTATATCCATAATCCATTTTTTAGAGCCCACTGAAAGGTACCCTGATATCTGGAGATTTTAATAGTGCACTATCATTTTACAGTTATCACACAGTCATACACCTGTGTCACGCTTATATGATATGTGGCATCTCCTCTTGTATATACTATGACCTTTTCTCTCTCAGAAACAAACCAGAAAGAAAACGTAACTAAAGTCAGGAGACCCACTGGAGAGCTGAATTAGTCATAAATGAAATTCTCACAATACCAAACTCCAGATGATCTAAACATGGTATTTTGTTAAAATAAGGGTGGCAGTGGGGGAAGGAGAGAACAAGCTCCAATTTTTTTTCTAATATTGACACAAACAAAACATACAAAAACCAGAAACACTTCCTTTTATCTTTTCACTGTCTCTCATTGCAAATCTTCCACATGATATTGAACACTGGTACATATCACCTCAGATTTCATCTTTTCTAGAGAAAAATCAAATCATTAATTTAAGTCCGTCAAACTGCATGGCAACTATGCATTACTTCCCCTGGTACCATGTTGTAAGGACAGCTTTTTCAAGTGGCTTTTTCCTGTCTTTCTGCTGGAGGTCAGTTCTAGGTACAATAACCTAGCAAGGTAACTTGGAGGAAAAAAAAATTTTAATTAAAGAGTAGGAAATTATACAATATGCCAGGATTCTAATAGCTGAAATAAAACTGCGAGGAGAACAACCAAAGTGGCCCTACAGAAAAGGGGAGTGTTGCCTTGCTGAAAATATTCTAAGTTGGTCTGATGGTAGCATTAGTGGTGTGCTAACAAATGTTTCACAACAAGCTCCTAGGGAGAAAAAACCTTGCTTTGTCACATTTGCAATTTCCCTAACATAAATACACCCACTATGGCTGATTTCAAGCTTCCAAGTGACATCACTGAATGGGAAGAAGAAAAAGTATTTCAGATACAATAGATGTAAATAATCTCAGCAGCATAAATAATAGTTAAATGTAGTGAAATAACTAAAATGTGGTGAATTTTTAGTATTTTCTTTGCTTTCGATATAACTTAATTGCAAGTTTACATAATTTAACTTTTAATAATGGTTCCATTTAACAACTGCCTTCCAAAATCCATGGAAATTTAAAGGTAGGCTCTAGTGAGCAGGCACCATTGGCTCCAGCAAACCAGTTGCTCTTCAAGAACATTAGAGAGATCTTGAACAAAGAACAAACCAAATAAATGAAGCTAATAAATCACCTGGATCAAATTGTAGCTCCAGAGTTTCCAAGGGAAACTCTTTGCTATCCCACCGTAGCACAGGTTGCCGATAATACCTTACACTTGTAGCACGCTTTACACTTTTCAAAGTCGTGCTTTTATGGCACGGTGGGACTGTCTGGCCCTGCATAGGGGAATATTAATCGGTGGGTAATAGCGTTCTAAAGCCTGGTGGGTGAAAACAAAGTCCTGGGAGCTATTTGTCAAAGAGAAAGGCGGAGGTGTGGGAGCGGTGGCCATGCAAGGAAGCCAGGAAGCTGGTCGGCCGCCCCTCGGTTCCTAGTTCCCTCCTGGAAATGGCTCCATCACTGCACAAGCAGGTACGTGTGCAGTCGCCGATACTCATTCTCTCTCTCTCTCTCTCTCTCATACTTGACTAGAACTCAGTTTTTTCTGAGAATAGAAAGGGTTGGACGGGATATGTTCTGAGCCCTTCAAACAGCTACAATTATTAGAGCCGTAACATTCAAATATGCCCTCCTCAGACAGAAAAACATAGCAATGTTTTTCTCCAGACCCAAACATACCTGAACCTGCAGCAACGCTTGTGCAGAGTCTACATAGATTCTCAACGCCGAAATTAACATCAGCAGTAGTCGTGGCCGAGTGGTTAAGGCGATGGACTAGAAATCCATTGGGGTCTCCCCGCGCAGGTTCGAATCCTGCCGACTACGGGAAAGTTGCTTTTTGTCGTTGCAACTATTTACTTTTGTTTTGGCACATTGTCCCCAAATCTTCCACAGATTTAAGAAATTTACGAACGGTAAATTACACGGCAGGGACCTAAACAGAGGAGTAAATGAGGGAGTGAAAGAGTGTGCTTGTGGTTACAACTTGGACCCAGGACGGGAAGGGGGAACAAAACACGCCAGACAAGCTGGACGAAGAAAAGCCAAGCGTCGCGAGGTCACACAGTAAGGGATTAGCGCTCACCGCCGGCCCCGCGAGGACCCCCGCGCTTCCCTTGCCTCACGGACCCACCACGTCCTCTTGAGCAAGACCTCGCGGGCATCTCGGGCTACGACACCACGGCGAGCGCATGCGCGCGAGCGGCCAGGGCGAGCGCGCGCGGCGGGTCCTCGCGTTGCCCCGGGCAACCATTCGGCACCCGGGCGACCTGAGCAGGGGAAAAGGCTTGACGAGTCAAGATGGCGGAGGACCTGGACGAGCTCTTGGATGAAGTTGAGTCTAAGTTTTGCAGACCCGACGCTCTGACACTGGGCATGGCTGACCGGCCCACAGGCTGCGGCGGCGGCGCCCACAGCAGCGACCGGAACAGAGCCAACGGGAAAGACACTCTCAGGTTAACGGGCGGGAGGGGTGGACTTTTCTGGCAACGCATTGCTCCAGGCCCTAAAGCCGCCCCTCAGCCGCCACACCCCAAAGAAACGTGCCCGCGACCTCCAGCTCCTCCCCGCGTTAGGGTTCAGACACTCAGTTCTCCACCCGCGGGACAGCTCACCCCTCCAGTCTGTCTACGAAGATTCTGGCAGCTCCACTCTGCCCAGACTCCGCCCCCGGGCAAGCCCCAGGGAGCTGGCCCTGCTGTTGCTCCGCCCCCAAGCGCCGCGGCCCTCACCGGTCTCTCCATCTGCCAGAGCCCGGGGGTGCCAGTGGCGGGGCGACGCAGCTCAGGTGCCCCTCCACTTACCCCCAGAGGGCCGCACTTACCTAGGCCAGATTTTGCCTCTGTCTGGCCAAAGTGGTTCTCATCCTCCAGTGGAGTGCCCTGTCGGAGATCCTCATCCTCCTGGTTAGTGCCCCTAATCTCCCTGCCAAACCTGGGGCCAGTTGTTAAGAAGGGAGAAAAATTATTTCCTTCTATTCTATCTTAGCTGGATTTTGTTTTAAGCTGAAGGAGTTAGGATGAGATTAAACTCATGACAAAAGGGTTGATTAAAATGTTTGCATCAGAGTATTGTCCTTCAAAGTGATGACTTGGGGAGGCTCCGCAGTAACTCTTGCTAGAATCTTTTAGAAATTGCCTCTTGCCTAGAATATTTTGGAAACGCTTGTGAAATTACACAGAGGCAGCTTTGGTTCAAAACAAGAATGTCATTTTTGTTAGTTTTATAACTGTGTCTTTGGTTTGGTGGTTTTTTTGGGTTTTTTTTTTGTTTGTTTTTTTTGGTGTATGTGTTTGAATTCCCAGAAGTATTACTCAACTCTATCACTACCCAATTCACCAGGCTTACCTCCAATGACATTTATTTATAAAAAATTCACTCTCACAAAATAAAAACGTTGAAAAGATTCTAAAGGAGTTCAGAATCAGAATTTCGAAAAAATTAATTGAGTGCCAAGCAGCATTTTAAAACATAAATGCAGAGCCAACTAAAATGACTACTTTGCGCTGACGCTCATTTGACTGAATGTTTGTATAAATATCACTTTCATTTACTTGTATGATATTATGTGCTGGAATTCCTCGTGAACCCATTAGCATATCTACCATTTCTGTCCCACAGCAGTGTTACTTTGCAATTTCTTTTGTTCTTTTTATTTGTTCCTTTAGAGGATAGAATCTATCAAAGAGCTTTTCAGAGCCTGTTCATCAGAGGAGAATTAGCATGCAGAGGGGTAGAATGTCTTGGAGTAGGCTGCTCAAAATGGAAAGTGGATCTACTTTCCATTGGAAAGTGCAAATACTTAATATGGATCCTCTACAAGCATGGGTTCTTTTATGCCTGTTACTGCGCTACTGGAATCCATTCGTAATGCTTCTAGCACTCCATCCCACCTTAATACATTACATTTTTTAGTACTAAATAATTTGTAAAAGCTGTAGTGAACCAATATTGTTTGTCATTTGTGTTGTAACTTTTCATCTGGCAACATCGTTGTAAATTATGCAAAAACCAACAACAAAGACCATAAACTTAATACCAAATACAGTCTCTACCAGGTATGTCATATACTAAAATTTTGTCTGGAGCCAAAATTGATATTTAAAAGCTAGGACTTATGTTGTCAGTTTATTAACAGGAGACTAACTGCCAGTTGTAAGCAATATAATCTGTGTGTCTTAACAGAGTGAAGATACTAAAATTGCCTCTTAAAATCATAACTTTGCAAATAATACAGTGGATGACCAGCTACATTTGAATACAATATAATCTGTGTGCCTTAAAAGAGCAGATACTTAAATTGCCTCTTAAAATCATAACTTTGCAAATAATACAGTAGATGACCATCTATATCTGAATACCAGGCACAAAAACTGCTAATATAAGTGGTCAACGCATACAACTTGAAGTGTTAAAATTGATACAGAGAAATATGTGATTAGTTTAAAAAAAAAAAAGACTGATGTGGGTTGATTAGAACTTCAATAGGAATAAAGTGATTCAGGATGATACACATAGGAATAGTTAAAGATAATATAACCTACTAAATAATAGTTCTAATAATAATATTAGCCAACATTTATTGAGTCCTTTCTATATGCTAAGTGTTTTAAAAGTGTTATTTCATTTAATCTCCACAACCCCAAGAGGTGAATACTGTTATGCCTATTTCACTGTCCAAGGCTTAAAAAATAGTTATTTGCCCAAAGTCATGTTGCCAAGTCTACCAGGAAATGGTAGATCTAGATTTAAGCTTTCTACATATATCTCTCATATTTAATTATAGGTTTCAATGGTTTCTATTTCTTTTACTTAGAATATACATTTTATTTTCAGCAGGAACTATATCTTAAAAAGATTAGAATATAAGAAGCAGAGTTGGGGAACCAATAAAAGCTTATTAACATTTGATTAAGATTATAATGTCATCAAAAAACCTTAGACTGTCTTCTAAAATTATGAGTTCTCAATGAAATATTAGCTTTTTGAAAATTATTATTACTATAGCAAAGCATTAATAGGCAAGTGTAAGCATCATGAAATTGTGTGATCTAAGAACAGACCAGAATCTACATGAACTGGCAGTTTGGATCTCAAACAGTATTGATTAAGTTGGTAGAGTTTGAATGCATCCGATTCTTGAAATTGTGAAATTGCATGAGAAAGGAAAACCCAGAGAGTATGTCCTGAAAACCAGAGGCAGAGAGAATTTCAAGAGGACATCTTAGCAACCTGCTATCATAAAAGAAATTTAAGAAATTGGTACCCAAGAATGTCAGATGCTTCTGAAAAATTAAAGAGGATTGAAACTGAGAAGGCCATTGAATGTAGTGATTTGGGAAGTGGTAACCTTTGAGAGAAGAGTTTCACTATAGTTGAGTGATATAGAGGCCAGAAATAGAATACTACACATACAAGAAGTTTTAAATTGTTGTCTAGATATCATTTTTACAGGTAAAATATCTGAGGTTCAGAAAGAGTAAATAATTTAAACTGGTCAGTAGCTCAGGAGCAGTGATGATTTTGCCACCCAAGGGACATTTGGCAATGTCTAGAAACATTTTTGATTATCACTACTGGGGAAAGGTATGCTAATGGCACCTACTAAGTAGAGACCAGGGATGTTGTAAAACATCCTACAGTACACAACAGCCCTCATCTCCCACACGTATCCCAAAGAATTATCAGGCTCAAAATGTCAGTAGTTCCAAGGTTGAGAAATCCCCATCAGATTTTAGGTCTCAACCGGTGCTAAATCTAATCTACTTGCAAGGAAATAGGAATAATGCATATAAACTACTCTTTAGTGGTGAATAAGAATGGGTGTCAGCTTCTAGAGAAGAGTTTTTTGGAGTGTTTCTTTGAAGAGGAAAGTCTTGAGAATACTAAGTCAAGGGAAGAAGCCAGTCTAAAAAGTGAAAGACATTAATGATAAAAGCTGGAGACAGAACAACTGAAGGAGCTTAGCCTGGAGATAGATGGAATCAGCCCTTAGGTGGTAGGTAGCACTCTCTGGATTTTCTTATATTAGGTTAGATTGTCTTACTCCAAGTAGTAACAAAGAAAGGCTATATTCCTGACGTTAAGAATGATCAAAGTAAATATGTTTCTAAAATTAAAGACTTTGAATAAAAAAATTTGTCTTCTAAAACAAATAATTTAACAGTTTAATGACGTTATGAAATTGATGTACAGCATCTGCAACATATAAACGCTGAAGAGAGTTACTGTCATATAGTGTGAGATGCATGGACTGCCCTAGATTCAATTCTAAGCCATTCCTCCTGCTATTTATATGACCTGAGCAAGTTTCTAAATCTGTTAGTGCCTTTTCCTAATCTATAAAATTGGGCTAATGAAGATATCTTCATGTAAAGCCATAGGACAGTGCAGCCCTGGCATTTAGTAAGTATTCAGTAAAGGTAAGCTATTAAATAGAAAGTTCTGTGCAGTAACAGTTTGTATTAATAATCCAGTAATGGCTTTATCTGCAGAAGGTAAAGAGGTAGTTGAGATATAACAAATAGCACTTGGGGGGGAGCAATCATTTGATTACATGACCTTTGGCTCTTTTAGTAAAAAGATATGGTTATTTGACTTACAGTGGAATCTTTAGGGAAAAAAATTAGAAAGACTGGTTAAAATTATCTTTATTTATAATATCAAATTTTTCTTATACATTTTTTGTATGCCCTAAATAAGTGCCTGATATAATTTAGAACAGTACATGTCCAGCTTTCTCTTGAATGTAATGTGTAGCTTTGAATGTCTTATTTATGTATAGTAACGTGCATATATGAATTTGTACCTGATAAACTGTATCTTTGTCTCAGCAAACTTAGGCTATGTCCATAACAAAAGTAATTAACATCACATTTATCCCTCTGTCATCAACTCTAATAATGGACTTTAAATAAAATTCTTCTGATATTGACTTTATTTGCTCTTAAGTTCAGGTGGGGGTTTTTGTGTTTTTTCTTTTCAGATCAACAGAAACATTTAAAAAAGAAGATGATCTTGACAGACTTATTAATGAAATATTTGAAGAGCCCAACTTTGACAAAAAACCCTTTGTAAGTCAAGTGTTATAAACGTGCAGTCATTCTTTCATTATTTTAAGATGTGTTGAGAATAGTCTGAAAGCTTAAGGCATAAGTAGCTATCTGTAATCCTTTGAATTCTGAGAAATACAATTACTTAAAAGAAATTATTCCACTTAAACTGTTGTGGAATCAGTGAAATACTGCTCAGTATGTGTTTCCCTGTTCAATTCTTAGCAAGAATAAAAAATTAAAAAACTGTTATTGTAAAAGTCAGATCAAGTAGGTCACTTATGTTTATTTGTAGTCTCTAAGAACACTTTTCTAAAAGGCCAAAACCAAACAACTTTCTTATTGTGAATGTGCTTAGCATCTCAGATACAGTGCCATTGCTGTTATGCCATGAACCAATGACTAAATTGTTAGTATTTTAATTTTTTTAATGTTTATCTATTTTAACTTTATAAAAAGTTGATAAAATAATACAACAGCCACCTATATGCTGAACATAACAGCCACCCATACTAAACATATCTTAAAATGTTGCCATATTTGCTTCTCTGGACTTTTTTTTAAAGAAATACAAATTAGAAGTATAGTTTCAGACTCTCCAAATCGTGCTCTACTGCCTTCCTTCCCCAAAGTAACCACTTATCCTTCCCATCCATACTTTTATACTTTTATTACATATATATTACCATAAACAATTTTAACTGTGTGCAGTAGTCCATTTTGTAACTCTACCACAGCTTGTCCATTTCCCTGATGATGCACATTTAGATCATGCCCATTTGTTTATTATTTCAAATAATGCTTCATCAGATATTTTTTTCATGTAGTCTTTTACCCATGTGCAAGAGTTTCTTTAGGATGTATAAACCTAGAAGAAGAATTCCTAAGTTATAAGATGTGCTCATCTTCAACATTTTTACCCATTGCCAAACTGTTATCTAAAGTGACTTTATCATTTCTATTTTTCATGCCACCAGTATATATCAGTATGGTGCATGTGAAACATATTTGTCAGATTTTTTTTAAAAAGAGACCAACTAGAAGTCTGATTTATAAAGACAGCAAAGAAAAAAACTCTATTACCAGAGCTTTTTATAAAAAAGTAGGAAAGTCAGGGATGAGGGGGGAAGTAGGAAAGATTAAAGCAAACAGTGGACTAAAAATCACTAGGTAAGGGTGATGGCAAGGATATGGGTAGGGGCCACTTAAATTTTTGTCAGCCAGACTAAAAAATCAAATGACTTAGATTTTAAGATCTGAATTTCTCTAAATTTAACATTTTCAATTTATCTGAGGTTAACTAATAAGCTAATACCCAGTTGATTCATGTCAACACAACAGCGATAATAAATGCAATCATCCCTCAGTAGACATGGGGGATTGGTTGTAGGACCCCCGTAAATGCAAAATCTGAGCATAGTCAAGTCCCACATTCAGCCCTCCATATACACAGGTTTCACATCCCTCAAAAACTGTATTTTTAATCCTTATTTTGTTGGGGAAAAAATCCACGCACAAGTAACCCACACAGTTCAGACCTGTGTTGTTCAGGGTCAACTGTACACTGAAAACAGAATATATCATAAGTGCTGAATAGTAGTGCTAATTAGTAATGCTAATCAATAGTAGGGAAAAAAATTAAGTGATGTTTTTGTTGCTCTTCATTAATCATCTGAGCAATTCATTAAGTACTGTAGTGTACATACCTGTATAGGAGGCACTGTCTCTCCTGTTCAAGGTGTTTTAGAAGGAGAAGATAAATACCTAGTTTGGCTTTAAAATACACTAATTTGAGATAAAAGTAGCCCTTACAGTCATGACAAAATAAACTTTTATGAACTTCTGTATGTTTTCCTTTTTTAGTTAGTATATCCAATTTTCCAATCTTCAAGGGAGAAAGCAGGTCTGTGTAAGAAATTTATTGGATGAGGAAAACAAGTGTCTATGAACAGATGCCAACATTGTACTTATAAGCTACATTATGCCCTAAAAGTACTGCTCCTCCACCCTACCTTCAGCCCTCCCATTCTGTTGCGTTTCTGAACTGCTCTCGGACCCATACAAGAAAGCCCAGGAACCAACAACAAACATCACAGTGTGCCAGCTTAGAGTCATAAACATGAGTCTGGATGGTGTATGAAACATACTCACCAAAACAAAAAGAGACTCATATGTATTATTATTTTTCATACATACACCAAAAATTCTTCCAGTTCTGCTTGACATCAAATAAAAGAGTTAAGAGAAATAGTAAAATGAAATATTTTTGTCTCTATTAAATTTCCTCAATCACTAGGTAAAGTGAAGGCATGTCTGTGCATAGGTTAAATTGCCTTTTCTCCATCTCACTTCCTCTCCTTGGCGGTGGTCCTAGTATGTGGTTGGTTTATGTTGTTTGGTACCACATACCGGTTAACACTTAATAAAAGCTTGCTAATGATCATGATGTTATGTAACCATATAGGAACTACTGTATGATTGTGACTAGGTAGCTCTGCACTTTCCTTGAACATCTATTGGTTGAAACTGTTCCATTTGATCAAAAGTAATATTTCTGAAGTTACACAGGAGTTTGGTTAGGTTAATTTTAATTCATATGAGTACCATTCATAGCCTTTAAAAATGAGTCTGAGGTTTTTTCCTCCTCAGTTGAATTTTTCTAGGATGAAGTTTTAAATAGTAGGTCCTTCATATTAAATCACTGAACTCTTGTATTAACTGAAGAGTTATAAAGTGACTCTAAATCTTAGCATGCTAATAATGGCAGTATATCAATTTCCTAGCCTAAAAGTTAGAGTAATTTGTGAATTCCTAAGAGAGTTCTACTTCCCTTTTGCCTTTAAAAGGTTTTGATCATTGTTTTTATTTCAGAAACTTAAAATGATGCCACCAAAATTTTTATTTAAGTCATTTAGGAAATATTCTTATTATAAAGAATATTAGTTTTCATGTTACAGTTGCCTAAGTTTCCATTGGCCTTTTATTGTTTTGTTTTTTTAACAGAAATTAAAATCTAAATCTTCAGGTAACACATCTGTCAAAGCTTCCATTCAAGGCTCTGGTAAAAGGTAAGTTGAGATTGCTTTGATGGATTATACACACTAGTGAGCAAACACTTTGAGCATAGTCTAGTAGATTTTGTTACCATTTAAACAACGGTGACATTGAACAACAAAGCAGTGGTTGGCCTTCAGGAGAAAGACCAATAGCAATTATCTTCAGTGTTCTTATGGTCTGTGACCCTGTAGTGTAAAGGAAATTAAATGGGAGATTATTGCTATTGTAAATAATTTTCTCCCATGTAAAAAAAATAGTGTGAACAGTTTCTCAAAATTAATGTTCTGTTATATTCTTGGGTGTTTACTTTGTCCCTTACATTATTTGGCAAACACTTTTTTTTGTGACTCATTTTAACTCCTTGAGTGTTCATGAATGTACAGGTTATATCCAATAAAGGAGTTATCCTGGAATAAATATCTGTTCTTTGAAATGGTTGGCTTGCTATGGAAAATATATAGTTTGATTACAAAGGCATAGAGTCAACAATGCTAATTTTTTTAACAAGGCCAAATTAACTTCTCATAATTCTTTTTTTCTTGTAATTTAATTTTTCTCCATCTGTCGAACACATCTAGTTGCAGTCCAGTCTACCTTGGTGGGAGTGCTGTTCAATTTGGGATTGGAACAAATACTTCATGGAGGTAGGATGTCAGAAATATACTTTTTTATTAGGTTTTTTGAAATTAATGCCCTGTTAAGATGTAGTTCTTCTTGGCATCACTCTGTTTTTTTTATAAGGAGAGATATTTTTATTGGCCAATCTAAGAACACTGTGTTGAAATGGTTATTATTCTTGGGAGATAACTACTGAAAGCTGTCATGTTGAGTATGTATTGTTTATTCTGTTTATGCCCTTTTCTAAGCCCCACTTGAAGTGCCTGGATCACTCCAGTCCCAGCTTGGTTTCCAAAGTACACCAGGAGAGTGAACTAAGTTCCAGGTAGTGGAAGGCAGTAGATAAGGCAGGCAAAGCAGTGCGGCCATTCAAATATGTAATGCCTTACCCACACTGCCTTGGCCAAACAGCACGAGAAGCTACAGATCTGCATTACCCCAAAAGTTCTCAAGCATAGTCACTTGATTTTACATAGTTCATATTTCAAAAGCAGAAACTCTTCATTCTTTGTCTCTTCCCTGCCCTTTCCTACATCCACTTTGATCACCAGTACCTCTTTCTAGGCTGTCTTATAGTCATGGTGCCACCTACCCCAAGCTCATATTCTCCCTGTACGCCTAGCATATTCCATTACCATTTTCATAATATGGGGAAACAGAGTGGCTTCAAGCAAATCTTTATACTATCCTGCTACTTTTGGTT
Organism: Mirza zaza; assembly: GCA_008750895.1. Taxonomy (NCBI): domain Eukaryota; kingdom Metazoa; phylum Chordata; class Mammalia; order Primates; family Cheirogaleidae; genus Mirza; species Mirza zaza. The sequence goes on from VSMD01120766.1 coordinate 50,711, forward strand.
CTATTTTTGGCAGAGGCCTACTTGCCTAGATTATTATATTTTTGTCTCGTTATTTCTAAAACACTTTATTTTCTGTTAATTTTTTAAGGAAAAAAACCTGAGTTATATGATTATATGTTGACTACATTTCTGGAGGGATAAGTGTTATACATTCATGCATTGCTAATCAATGGGGATATGTTCTAAAAAATGCATCATTAGGCAATTTTGTCACGCACACATTGTAGAGCATACTTACACAAACCTGGGTGATACAGCGTACTACACACATAGTATATAGACTATTGTTCCTAGGCTATAAACCTGTACAGCACGTTGCTGTGCTGAATACTGTAGGCAATTTTAACACAATGGTAAGTATTTGTATATCTAAACATACTACAGTAAAAACATAGTATAAAAGATTTTTTTAAATAGTACACCTGTATAGGGCACTTACCATAAATAGAGTTTGTAAGACTGAGAGTTGCTCTGGGTACAAGTGAGTGTGAAGACCTAAACCTTACTGTACACTACTGTAGACTTTATAAACACAGCTCTCAGGCTACACTGCATTTATAAAAATGTATTTTTCTCCAATAATAAATTAACCTTAATTTACTGTAACTTTTTTATTTTATAATTTTTTTTTTAACTCTTTGGTTCTTTTGTAATGACAGTTTAAAACACAAACACATTGTATAGCTGTACAAAAATATTTTCTGTATACCTTATCCTATAAGTTTTTTTCTATTTTTAAAATTTTTAATCTTTTTTATTTTTTTAATTTTTTTGTTAAAATCTAAGACACAAACACACACATTAGCCTAGGCCTACACAGGGTCAGGATCATCAATATCATTGTCTTCCACCTCAGCATCTTGTCCTGCTGGAAGGTCTTCAGGGGCAATAAAACACATGGAGCTGTCATCTCCTATCATAACAATGCTGCCTTCTGGCATATCTCCTGAAAGACTTGCCTAAGACTGTTTTATAGTTAACTTGGTTTTGGGGTTTTTTTTTTTTTTGTAAGGAGGAGGAGTACATTCTAAAATACCAGTAAAAAATACAGTTTAGTAAATATGTAAACTAGTAACATAGTCATTTACTATCGTTATCAAGTCTTATGTACCATACATAACTGTATGTGCTATACTTTTATAAGACTGGCAGCGCAGTAGATTTGTTTACACCAGCATCACGACAGACACATGTGTAATGCATTACTTTACGATATTATGACAGCTGTGATGTCACTAGGTGATAGGAATTTTTCAGCTCCATTATAATTTTATGGGACCACTGTTACACAGTCCGTTGTCGACTGAAGCATCATTATGCAGAGCATACCAGTATTGAATAATAGAAGTAAGAGCTAAAAAGACATTGTTGGAGGGTTGTAGTTGTGCTAGCCTCAACTACCTCAATAGAATCAAAGTCAGATTGGGAATCTGGGGAAGCTTTATATGGGAACACCAGGCTGTAAACTGGCTCATATAAATCTACTGGCTGCTGCCTGCTTTAAGTGCTAATAAGAATTGACCGCAGTTGAATCATTGTATGTCGAGGACTCTCTGTATAAAGAATTAGAGCCACAAACTGTCCTTAGAGAAGAACGTAGTGTTGTTGCTATCAATTTTGAATTGCCTGTGTCAACTCAGTGGACACGTCTCAGTCTTTTTCAGAGCCACGCCATCTCTATTCCAGGCTTCTATCAAGTCACCCATGACATATAGAAACAGTTTCCCAGTTACCATCCTATTCCATCTTTTCTAGTCTTATCAATGTATGGTATTCAAGATAATATCCCTAAAATATTATTTTGAGTGCCTCTCCCTGTTCAGAAGGAAAATGAGTCACCATTTATCTTACATTAACTTTAAACTCACTATTTGCTTTACCAAATTGTTATCCTTGTTGTTTGTCTTCTCTCTTCAGTTCCTTTACCTCCAGTTAAAGCCTAGGTCAGATACTCTACTTTCACTAGGACACTTCTTGTCAGTTTCTATTTTTCACTTATGTTTTTCTGTGTCTGAGTATTTTTACATTTATTCTCTGTGTGGAATGACAGTCCTTTCTAATGTATGTCCCCTGGTGTCTTATCTTAATTCACATGCTGTAGATTGATTTTCTCATTCTATTTGAACTATTTTTTTTTCTTTTCTTAAATTCACTGAATGCCCACCATGTCCTAAGCCCTGTGCTAGTTTACAAAAACAAGGCAAAACGCTGACCAGTGGAAAAACAGACAAAGAAGCAAATGATTACACCTGTGGTGTGAGGGGGAAGGGTTCTGATAACAGAATGCCCGAGTTCAGAGCCTTACTCTGCCCTCACAAGTTCCGAAGCCTTGAGAAGAGATGTTATCTTCTAAGAAAGTCATCCTCAAACCTCAAACTACCAGGCTGCACATTTATCTGGCCCTCCGGGTGTTTTTGCCGCAGCTGCCTGTCCTGCTTAGCACCCGACTTGTCCCGGGCCCACAGTGTGCACTTTCCAATGGTCTGAGGGTCAGTGAACTGGCCCCCTGTTTAAAAAGTTTGAGGACCCCTAAGGTTTCCTCACCCTTAAAAACTAAACATACTTTGTGAAGATACTCCAAAGATTAAATTAATTAATACATGAAGGCTATACCTATGGTGCAAAAGGCAGTTAGCTATAGCTATTTCTGGTTTGTAATTATGGGTGTCTTTCTTATCTATTAGTCCTGCTTATTCATTATGTTATATTCAGGGGCAAGAATCCTCTATTCTGCTGCTACTTTTCCATTTTACCTAAGGAAGTACGCATCAGTGGTTATTTGTAGGTGCCATGTGATTTTTAAAATGGTCTTTAAAAAATCTGATTTACTTCTAAAGAGTAAATATTTCGTTAAGATTTTATCATATGTAGTATATTTTTGTGTGTACTTTGATTTAGTCCTCACGTAGAGGAATCTTGTTCCAGATGGATTGTCAATAGACAAAAGAACAGCCTGGGCCGGGCGCGGTGGTTCACACCTGTAATCCTAGCACTCTGGGAGGCTGAAGCGGGTGGATTGCTCGAGGTCAGGAGTTCAAAACCAGCCTGAGCAAGAGCAAGACCCCGTCTCTACTATAAATAGAAAGAAAGTAATCGGCCAACTAATATATATAGAAAAAATTAGCCGGGCATGGTGGTGCATGCCTGTAGTCCCAGCTACTCTGGAGGCTGAGGCAGAAGGATTGCTTGAACCCAGGAGTTTGAGGTTGCTGTGAGCGAGGCTGATGCCACGACACTCACTGTAGCCTGGGCAACAGAGTGAGACTCTGTCTCAAAAAAAAAAAAAAAAAAAGAAAAGAAAAGAACAGCCTGTTTTTATAACCTGAAGGTTCTAGGGTTGATCCATGAGGATGCCACAGTCCATCAAACCCCATTCTTACCTTCTATACAGCTATAAGAAGAGACACCAATTACATATATATGCACAGGTAAATGTTTACATTCACAGATCTTTTATCAATTGCCCATTTCATGACACAGAATCTGAACCCATAGAAAGATAAATATGTATGTATTCATGTGCATATATAACATTTTATGTGTAAAGTACTTTATGCTGTCCTAAGCACTTTCTATATATACATATTGGTTCACCTGCTCCACAGAAAAAAAACCAAGATGCAGATAGAGCAAGAATTTTTAACTCCATATATAAATGAGGAAATTGAGATACTTGTGTTAAATTCATCAAACACATATTAACCACCTTCTGGGTCCTAGAGATTAAACAGATAGTGGACACTTCCTTGCCCTCAGTGATCTTTTGCTCTAGGTGAGGAGATAAGCTTTAAATATATAATTCTATAAATTATTATTTAATTTCCATTTAGTGTGTGATATGAAGAAAAAGTACAGGATACTGTAAGCATAGATAGTGGGCATCCTAACTGATACAAAGAAGGGTCAGGGAATGCTTCCCTAAGCAGATAATATTTAATCAAACCACGATATGAAAAATGAGGAGGAATTAAACAAAGAGAGGGGACCATTAGAGCCGGAAGGCACACCATGTTAGAAGGTTCCTGAGAAGGGAAAGAGCTTGGGGGTATTGGAGGAACAGAGAGCAGCTGGCTGGGCTAAAGCGTAGTGAGTAGTGGGGAAAAAAGTCTCTTGATGGGGCTAGAGAGATCACTGAGAGACATTTGGTTTAGTATCCTGTAGTCCTTTGGAGGACTTTTAGAAAAAGTATGTCCTATATGCAATGGGTCAGATTTCAGTTTCTAAAAAAAGTCATTTTGGCTGCTGCGTAGAAAATGGCATAGAAGTTGCAAGACAGGAGAAGGGACACAGGGAGACTAGTCAACAGGCAATAGTTACAGTAGTCCAGGAAAGAGATGATGGTCACTGTGACCTGAGTGATAGCAGTGACTATAGAGAAAAGAGAAATTTGAGATATTTAGAATATACAATTGATAGAATTCAGGGATTAAATGGCTATGGGAGGCCAGGCGTGGTGGCTCACACCTGTAATCCTAGCACTCTGAGAGGCCAAGATGGGAGGATTGCTTGAGCTCAGGAGTTTGAGACCAGCCTGAGCAAGAGCGAGACCCAGTCTCTACTATAAATAGAAAGAAATTATTCAAACAACTAAATAGAAAAACTTACCCGAGCACAGTGGTGCATGCCCATAGTCCCAGCTACCTGGGAAGCTGAGGCAGGAGGATTACTTGAGCCCAGGAGTTTGAAGTTGCTGTGAGCTAGGCTGATACCACAGTGTTCTAGCCCAGGCAACAGAGTGAGACTCTGTCTAAAAAAAAAAAATGGCTATGGGAGGTAAGAGAGAAAGTCATTAAGAATGACTCCTGGGTAACACACCTTGCTCAAGGTCATATTAGTTATTACAAAGCAAGGACTCAAATGGGTAGCTCAATTCCTAATCCATTATGCTTTCTAGTATAATAGCTAGAAAGCCATGTATAATAATATGTGTAAGAGGAAAAATCTTAGCTCCTTTTGCTATTACAGCTGCTATTATTTTTAAATTGTCCAAATATCAAGGCTCCTTAGTCCCAGTGTATAAATCTGGTAGGATTTAATGGAGAACTACAGTGTCTGGGCAGAAGACTATGCTGGTCTGTTTTAGGGGCATGCCTACCATAAACATCTTTAAAACAGTCAATTCTACTTATTAGCTAGACAAAAAGACAAAGCTGTTGGTGACACCTTCATATGTATATTCCCTCTACATTTTAGAGGGAAAGACCTGACAATTTATCTTTCATTGGAGTTATGACTTTATATTAGATATGGTTTTATATACATAGTTATGGAAGAAAAATATATTTAAGCCCTGCAAATAAGCACTGACTTACATATCCAGATCATAAAGGAAATTGAGTCTATTTTGCCTATTTGTTTTCTTTGTTTGATTTTTGGATAAAGCTCTGGTTTGGGGGTAATGCTGAATGATTTTTACAATGTAAAGATTTGTCTTTTACCCAACTGGTGGAAAGGAGGAAGAATAGTAGTAGGAAATGTGGTGGCATTAATAAGTGGTGTAGATAAAACCAGGGTATTTTCAAGCCATTCGAATTTTACTCTCCTAATTATTTTTTAAACTACTTGCAAGACTGCATTATTCCATAGACTGGTATTAATTATGATCTAATAGAGTAAATCGTAGCAGTAGAATGATTTCTTAGCTGCAAGTTAGTTTTATGTTTCTCAAAGGACAGTGTTTGTAGAAAAATGTGGTAGTCTGAATAGATTTGAATAAACTACTAAATTTTAAATTAAATTAAAAAGTTGTATTTAACATTATGGTTGAGATTTTACACATACAAAATGTCAGGAAATTTAAATTATAGTTCCCACAACAGCAGTAATTCAGCCAAATTGCACATATGTATTAAGGCATTAAAGTTAACACTCTGTGCAATCGTGTAATAAACTACATATGCATAAGAAAGAAAGTTATGGTAGCCTTGGGAACCTTCGTTTTGCATTTCCTGACTTGTACATTCAATATCTGAGTTCAAATGTGTACAAATGTAATTTTGTTGAATTTCCATATGTACAAATACAACTTCATAAATTGCTAGCAGTTTGAAAGAAAGTATGAAATTATTTATGAAAGTTGTATAGATTTTAAATGTTTCATTATTATTATGATTAATAATATTTTTAGAAATGTAAAGCATTCGTTCTAAAACTTTCAAGCCAAAAAATATTTGCAATTCTGAGGTTAATTTATCTGAATTTTGAAGGGAAATAAGTGAAAAAAATCTAATTATAGGTTTGTTTTATTTTTTATTATATTATATATATAAAATATGTTTATTGAAAAAAAATTAAAAATTGAAAAACATATAAAGAAAAAGATAGTAATCTCCTTCCCTCTCCTTCATTCCTACCACTCCTGAGGCAATCAGAATTAGCTGCATAGTGTATAAACCTTCTATATTTTGCTCCATGTTCTTATAAATTTATATAGGCTTTTTTGGGGTGGTTGCTTTTATAAAAATAGGATCATGTTACTGTACACCTTGCTTTGGATATCCCTCCGGGTCAGTAAAAAAATCTAATTAATTCTCTTTATTAACTGTCTAATATTCCTTAGTATAAATGTACTGCATGTTATTCGGACTTTTCTCTTTTTGATAGATATTCAGGTGGTATCTCGTTTTTTGCTACTTCAACAATACTGTAGTAAAAATTCTTAAGGTATGTGCTCATATACTGGTGCTTTTATTTATATGTAATAGGTTTTCTTAAATGGGGTTGTTAATACAATGGCCAGGTATAATTTTAACTTAAAATTAGCGCAAAGATTTTTCCCAAAAGATTTTTCCCAAGATTTTTCCCAATGGGCAATTCACATGCCCATTAGAAACGTATGAGTGATAATTTTTGCTAACTTAATTGATTAAAAAATAGCTCATGATTGCTTTACATTTCAATTCTTTATAAAATATTTTAGCTTTTAACACATAACTATGTGCCAGTATTAACTCATTATGTCCTCATAATAATTCTGTAACATGTACTTTTATTATCTCAAAGTACTTTTATTATCTCCATTTTACAGGTAGGAAACTGAGTCACAGAAATGTCTTATATGCTTTTTTATTTCAATGGATTTTGTGGGTACAAGTGATTTTGTTTTGTTTGTTTTGTTTTCTATATAGATGAATTGTATAGTGGTGAAGTCAGGGCTTTTAGTGTACCCATCATCAGAGTAGAACATATTATACTGATAGGTAACTTTTGATCCCTCAACCCTCGGCCCAACTCTTCCCCCTTTCTGAGTCTCCAAAATCCATTTTGCCACTCCATATGACCATGTATACCCATCATTTAGCTCCCATTTATAAGTGAGTACATGTAGCATTTGTTATTCCTTTCTGAGATACTTCACTTAGGATAATAACTTCCAATTCCATCCACATTGCTGCAAAAGACATTATTTCATTATTCTTTATGGTTCAGTTGTATTCCATGGGGTGGGTGTGTGTGTGCATACATACATATATGTATGCGTGTGTGTGTGTGTATATATATGTACATAACACATTTTCTTTATCAACTCATCAGGTGATCAGCACTTACGTTGATTCCCAATCTTCACAATTGTGAATTGTGCTGTGGTAAACATATAAGTGCATGTTTTCTTTTTGATATAATGACTTTTTCCCTTTGGATAGATATCCAGTAGTGAGATTGCCAGATCCAATGATAAGTTGGTTTTTAGTTCTTTTAGAAGTCTTGGCTGGTCCAACAATAGTGAGTTACGTCACTTGATTGTTCATAGTCAGTTACAGATTGAACTCCTTGTTCTAGTCTTTCCCCTCTTCTCACTACTGCACTGGACTAGTCTAAAAAAAATAAAAAGAAATCTCCATACTGTTTTCCATAGATGTCGTACTGATTTCCATTCCCACCAACAGTGTATAAGCGTTCCCTTTTCGCCATAATTGTGCCAATGGTTATTGGTTTTTGACTTTTTAATAATGGTCATTCTAACAGGGGTAAGGTGGTATCTCAATGTGGTTATAATTTGTATTTCCCTGATGATTAGTGATGTTGAACATCTTTTCATAGATTAGCCATTTGTATATCTTCTTTTAAAAAATGTCCATTCATATCTTTTGCCCACTTTTTAATGGAGTTATTTGTTTTTTGTTTTTTGGCTTTTTTTACTGATTTTTTTAGTTCCTTGTAGATTCTGAAAATACTATTCCTTCATTGGATATATAGTTTGTGAATATTTTCTCCCATTTTGTAGATTGCTGTGTACTCTGTTGATTATTTCTTTTGCTGTGTGGAAAATTTTTTTTTGATGGTTTTTTAACTTTATTTGATATATTTGACAATCAGTGGTTCTCATCCATGTTGACTGTCTGTAGATTTTTGAAAGTAGTAACAGGTACATAGGTAACCAAAGTATAGAGCTTGTTTGGTGAATCTTCATCTTCATTACGTTTCCTGGACAACCGCACACGAATCCTATATGGGACATTCCTTATTCCTTTGGCCCAGACAGCTTTGTTGAGCCTGGTATCGATGTGCACATCTGGAGTTCCCATCTCCTTCATGGCAAATTTCCGGATCTCTTTGAGTGCCCAAGGGGCACGCTTCTTGAAGCCCACTCCATGGATGTGCTTGTGAATGTTGATGGTGTATTCTCGGGTCACCACTTCGTTGATAGCAGAATGGCCCTTCTTCTTCTCGCCACCCTTCTTTGCGGGAGCCATTCTGCTGGGCCCAAGTCAGAAAGGAGCTGTGTGGAAACTTTTTAGTTTAATTAAGTCCCATTTATTTATTTTTGTTTTTGTTGTTTGCTTTTGGAGACTTAGTCATAAATTCTTTGCCTAGGCCAATGTCCAGAAGAGTTTTTCCTAAATTTTCTTCCAGAATTTTTATGGTGTCAGGTCTTACATTTAAATCTTCAATTCATCTTAAGTTAATTTTTGTATTTAGTGAGAGATAGGGATCCAAATTTCATTCTTCTCCATGTGGCACTCCAATTTTGCCAGCACCATTTATTGACTAGGGCATCTTTTCCCCACTGTATGTTTTTCTCTGCTTTGTTGAAGATAAGTTGGTTGTAGGTATATGGCTTTATTTTGGCATTCTCTATTCTGTTCCATTGATCTATGTGTCTACTTTTATACCAGTACAATGCTGTTTTGGTTACAGTAGCCTTACAGTATAATTTGAAGTCGGGTAGTGTGATGCCTCCAGATTTGTTCTTTTTGCTTAGGATTGCTTTGACTATTCTGGCTCTTTTTTTATTTTTATGAAATTTAGGATTTTTTTTTTCTAATTCTGTGAAAAATGACATCATCAGTATTTTGATAGGAATTGCATTGAATCTATAAATAACTTTGTGCAGTATGGACATTTTAATAATATTGATTCTTCCAATTTGTAGCATGGGATTTTTTCCATTTGTTTGTATCTTCTACAATTTTTTACATCAGTCTTTTATAGATCCCCGTGTAGAGATCTTTCAACTCCTTGGTTAAGTATATTCCTAAGTATTTTATTTTACTTTTTTGCAACTGTTATAAATGGTATTGAGTTCTTGATTTGATCAGCACGGGAGTTTTGACCTGCTCCATTTCTGACCTGGGCTGGTTCATCCCTCCTTAGGCAACCTGGTGGTCCCCCAATCCCAGGAGGTCACCATACTGATGCCGAACTTAGTGCGGACACCCGATCGGCATAGCGCACTACAGCCCAGAACTCCTGGACTCAAGCAATCCTCCTGCCTCAGCCTCCCGGGTAGCTGCAATTACAGGCACATGCCACCGCCTCCGGCTGAGTTCTTGATTTGATTCTCAACTTGGCTGTTACAGAAATGCTACTGATTTGTATACATTAATTTTGTAACTTGAAACTTTACTGAATTTATTTATCAATTCTAGGAGTCTCTTGGAGGGGTATTTAGGATGTTTTATAAGATCAAATCATGGGCAAACAGGGATAGTTTGACCTCCTCTTTTCCAATTTGAATGCCCTTTGTTTTTTTCTCTTGCCTGATTGTTCTGTCTAGGACTTCCTGTACTGTGTTGAGGAGAAGTGATAAAAGTGGGCATCTGTGCTTTGTTCAGCTTTACCCCATTCAGGATGTTGTTGGCTGTGGGTTTCTCATATGTTGTTTTTGTTTTTCATTCTGTTTATATGCTGAATCACATTTATTGATTTGCATACCTTGTATTATCCTTTCATCCCTGGAATGAAACCCACTTGATCATGGCGAATTATTTTTTGGATTCAGTTTGCTAGTATTTTGTTGAGAATTTTCGCATCTGTGTTCATGAGAATATTGGTCTGTACTTTTCTTTTTTTGTTATGTTATTTTCTGTCTACTAAAGAATTTTAGGGTGATACTGGCTTTGTAAGGTCACCCTGCAAATCCTTCGAAGGAGGATCCCCTCCTTTCCGATGTTATAGAACAGTCACGAAGAAGTTATGTGGCAGCAGTTACACTGCTAGTCCATAATGGAATCAGCATTTGAACCTAGGCAATCTGTCCAGAGTTCATGCTCTTTGCTGTTATTCTTTGCTGCCCGTGTTAGACTGAATATTATTTTTATGTTTTGTTTTCTCTTTGTCATTAGTAAGCACTTTTTGTACAGAGTAAGTATTTGTGTGTTGAAAATGTTTTCTTCCGCTCTGTTGCTGATCTTTGCACTTTTTTTTTTGGTACCTTAAAAACTCTTATTTCCTTTTAATTTTTAGATGATCAAATGTATATGTTGATTCTTATTTTTAAACACATCAAACAATAGAGGAAGTTCTTTCTTTAAAGTAAATCAGAATTATTATACAAACCAAATTGTTTGCAGCAGCAACTCACAGTTCTTTTTAAACTTGCTGTATCATTTTACTCCTAAAGTTGCTATGTAGTATATACATAATTGTGTTTTGAGAATTGCTTGTAATTTCAATCCCTCAGATGGTTTTGAATACCTATTATATGCTAAGTATCATTCTGGCAGTTCTGCCCACTCTCTACAGCATTGTCAGAGTTTTGTTCTTCACTGCATCTTTGCCATCAATACACAAGCATGTTCTTTTTCCTCCCTTCTTAAAAATAACCTTCCCTTGGGCTGGGCGCAGTGGCTCACGCCTGTAATCCTAGCACTCTGGGAGGCCGAGACGGGCAGATTGCTCGAGTTTCGGAGTTTGAAACCAACCCGAACAAGAGCGAGACCCCGTCCCTACTATAAATAGAAAAAAATTAAGTGGTCAATATATATAGAAAAAATCAGCTGGGCATGGTGGCACATGCCTGTAGTCCCAGCTACTCGGGAGGCTGAGGCAGGAGGATTGCTTGAGCCCAGGAGTTTGAGGTTGCTGTGAGCTAGGCTGATGCCTCAGCACTCACCCTAGCCTGGGCAACAAAGTGAGACTCTGTCTCAAAAATAAATAAATAAATAAAATAACCTTCCCTTAGCCCCACTTCCTTTTCCAGCTACCACTCCATTTAAAAAAACTACTCTGATACACCTCAGTAAAGCTTACACAGACCACCTTGTTTAAAATTGGAACCCATCCCATCCCAGTACTCACAATTTTCTTTACCCTACTCATTATTTCATTCAAAGCACTTTTATCCTCTTACATACTGTATAATTTAGTTATTGTGAGTATTGTTTATTTCTTTTCTCACTATAATCTAAGCTCCATGAAGAAGGAATCTCACTAGCATCTAATAGGATCTCAGTAAATATTTTTTAAGTGGGTGAATGAATGCATTATGCCAAGTATTAAGGAAACAGAAACAAATAAGATCTTGTCCCAGCAATTAAGCAGTTTACAGGACAGACAGATCGATTTCAGTGTAATGTGGCACATTCTCTGATAAAGGTTTCCCTAAAAATTTCAGTAGGAAGGGAAGCATTTAAAGAAGTTAGCTTGGTTTGGCACTGTGGCTCACATCTGTAATCCTAGCACTCTAGGAGGCTGAGACAGGAGAATTACTTGAGCTCAGGAGTTCAAGACCAGCGTGAGCAAGAGCAGGAACCCATCTCTAATAAAAATATAAAAATTACTGAGGTGTGGTGGTACATACCTGTAGTCCCCGCTGCTCTGGAGACTGAGGCAGGAAGATGGCTTGAGCCGAGGAGTTTGAGGTTGCAGTAAACTATGATGCTAACACTGCACTATGGCCAGGGCAATGGGGGGGGAGGGGGGAGGGGGGGAGAGAGAGAGAGAGAGAGAGACTCTGTCTCAAAAAATAAAATAAAATAAAATAAAATAAAATAAAATAAAGAAGTTATCTTAAACTAATATTTCCCTTAGCCATAATTTGAAAACCATTTTAAAAGATTTACCAATCCATTTTATTTTATATCAGTATAGTATACATATGTGTATACCTGTATCAATATATAAGATCTTAGTAAAATAGGTAGATTTGTGCAAAAGTTTAACCTGAAAGTTTAGATAAAACTAAAGTGACAACACTTTAGTATAAATAAACATTTGTAATCAGCCAGGTGTGAGGAACCTGGGGCCTTGGGGCCTCATGTGGCTTGTATCCTTGAGTGTGTCCTTTTGACCGAATCCAAATTTTATTATTTATTAATTTATTAAATAAATAATAATAGCTATTATTAATTAAATTATTATTTATTTATTAAAAGAATTTGTTCTGTGAAATTTGGATTCAGCTGAGGGACTGCACTTGGGGATCTGGAGGGCTACGTGTGTCCTTGAGGCCACAGGTTCCCTACCCCTATGTGGTGTATACTATGAATAAATCAACATATCTTCATATTTAAACATACCAATAATTTTTAATATACAGTTCTTTTCTCTGAACAGAGCGTGTGACCATCTGCGCTGTGTAGCCTGTGATTTCTCGGTAGTAAGCTACAATGACTATATGTGGGACAAATCATGCGATTATCTGTTTTTCAGGTATGTTGCTTAATAACTTTACTGTGTGAAAATGTACCACGGATTTTATATTTCTTGTTTTGCTATATTGTCTCTTGGTAGATCTGGCCAGATCATGTGATCTCCACTTCTCTAATACAGTCATAACGCCACATAATGACATTTCAGTCAATAGACCGCATATGATGGTGGTCCCATAAGATTATAATGGAGCTGAAAAATTCCTATTACCTAGTGATATCGTAGCCATTGTAATGTTGGAATGCAGTGCATTACTTGAGTGTCTGTGGTGATGCTGGTGTGAACAGTTACATGCTCTACAGGTTTGTAGCCTGGGATCAATAGACGACACCATATGGCCTGGGTATTTAGTAGGCTATACCTACCATCCAAGTTTATATAAGTGTACTCTGTGATGTTCACACAACAACTAAATTGCCGAAAACACAGTTCTCAGAAAGTATGCCATCGTTAAGTGACATATGACTGTATCTCTGTCATCCATTTCCTCCTGTCTGCCATCAGTCTGGATAAGGACATACTACTTGTGGACAAAAATAGAGAAGTAGCCTCCTCACTGATTTTTCTGCCTACAGTCTCTTTCAGAACATCCTTCCTTTGCTCATAATTAAAGCATAGCTCTGCATATACCATTCTCCTGCCTTGCACCCTTCTGTTTACAGAATAATGTCCAAATCCCTTAGCATGGCATTCAAGACCCCCATGATCCAGCTGCCATCCATCTATCATCCAGCTTTGTCTTCCCGCAATGTATGTTGCACTTTTGCAAGATGTTAGCTATATCAGAGCACTCAGTGCTCCCATTGCCTCCAACTTTTTGCAAGCTCTCCACCTCCTGGGACAACTTCCCACCATTTATCTACCTAAACCCTACCTGTCCTTCAGAATACAGTTTATCACACATCCTCCATGATTCCCTCACCACTCTCTCACTTTGGGAGTAATCTCTTCCTTTCCTGTGTGTACATAGCACTTCATACCTGTTACATAATGTAATATAAAATTAAAGATATTAAGTTGGTATATGGCTGGTGTCTAACTCATACATTTATAATTTGTACATTCTTACACACTTACAGAATACCTAATATTTTTAAGCTGTTACAAGTTATAAAAATGCATTTGAACTATGCATACATATTTTCAAATAAATATAAGAGCTAAAAAGTAATAAAGTGCATATATCATGCATTTTTGACCCCCCCCCAAGCCTGTGCCTAAATAAAGACTATTTTCAGATACAAGTAATCAAAATATATTGCAGGCCGGGCGCGGTGGCTCAAGCCTGTAATCCTAGCTCTCTGGGAGGCCGAGGTGGGCGGATCGTTTGAGCTCAGGAGTTCGAGACCAGCCTGAGCAAGAGCGAGACCCCATCTCTACTATAAATAGAAATTAATTGGCCAACTAATATATATAGAAAAAAAATTAGCCGGGCATGGTGGCACATGCCTGTAGTCCCAGCTACTTGGGAGGCTGAGGCAGCAGGATTGCTTGAGCCCAGGAGTTTGAGGTTGCTGTGAGCTAGGCTGACACCACGGCACTCACTGTAGCCTGGGCAATAAAGTGAGACTCTGTCTCAAAAAAAAAAAAATATTGCAGCACACTTCAATAGCATAAAGAAAAGGGTGAGAGACTTTTTTCCATACCTCTTCTGGCAGGCATTCTCAGGGAAATCCAGAGGGATAGCCCCTAAATTGATAGCTTTTAAACTTGTTCACATCAAGAACTACTTTGAAAATCTTATGAAAACTTTGAATCCTTTTTACACACATAAACATACAATTTAAATATGTAAATGCATGGGAAAACTACAATTTGAGAGGTTTCACAGTTCCCAACACAAATAAAACCTAGTGTATTCCCAAAATTCTAGGTCAGTAATCTTTACTCTTATATTTAGCTCACTTTTTACCACTCTAGTTGGGAAAGTTAGCTTTTAGTTTCAGATTCATTTTGCCTTTTCTGACTTTTCTAAACCCTCTGCTATTTACTATTCTACTAGGTAATCTAATAAGTGGTTAATAATCCCCATATGTCACCAAGACGAACCATGAATTTTTATAAACTAGCATAGGATGATAAAATGCATGTAACATCAAAACAGTGGTGAATTAAACTTATGGGTTTAATAAGGCACAGGCATAAATTAAACTTATGGGTGACTTAGTTGATAGCTGAGGAGCTTACAGTGTCTCAGAGTCATCAAGAGTATCAGCTAGCTTACTCTAGATCTATGGCAGCCTGGTTTTAAAAAAATATGTACTTTTATTTAAACAGTGACAGCTATAAGATTTATTATACGTTAAATATAAACAAGTAGTTATTGTTTAAATCAGTAGGAAACACTATCTCAGTCCTCAAGATACTTTGGAATATGTTTCGGAGATAAGAGAATGAAACAACTAAAGGGTAAGACTTATCTGCACCATCAGGATATAAACCACTGATATGATATTATTTTGTATGGCTTATTAGTATTTCTTTATCCAGGAGATATTATTCAGTACCTAGTCTGTGGCAATCCTAGAGATGATAATGCCCAGTTTTGAGAGGGAGAGACATCATGGAATAACATCGTTTAGTAAACATGATAGTAGAGCTAGGTTAAAAGAAATAGGGACATCACAGGGCCAGGTGGATATACTCCACCCTGAGACATCAGGGGAGGCCTATCAGAGTCTTAGAATAATCAGGAGTTTGACTAGCAAACAGGATAGATACTGGTATTCTTTTAGGAGGTATTTTTTAAGACACAGAGGGATGAAATCATGTAACATATTTGGGTAGTTACAGGTAGTTTGAATTGTGTAAAGCATTGGGTACAAGCATGAGAGGTGGCAAGAGTTGAAGTAGTAGAGATCAAAAGAGCCAGGGAAGCAATACTGAGGAATTTGTATTTAATTCTTCATGCAGTAAATAACACTTGCAGGTTTTTAATCAGGAGAGAGATATGAATAGATCACTGATCACTATGTGAGAACCAGGCCAGTTGAGAATCATGGGGATTAAAGAAGGGATGTTGCTAATACAGTAGGAAAGAAATGGAGAGCTGAATTATGGTAGTGAGGAGGGTAGAAAGAGTAGATGTATTTGAGAGGTAGTCCTGGCTGTGGGAGGTGAGAGACAAATATTATCTAGGATACATCCTAGGTTTCTGTCTTGGTTTACATAGGTGGACAGTGATACTGCCCATTGATGTGAGTATGTAAGAACCAATTTGAAGGAAGAGACTATATGTTCATTTATGGGAGCTGTTGAAACTGTGGCTCTGGAGCTCAGATAGGAAATGTAATATATAAAGTGGTAGTTGAAGCCATGAGATTGGATGGTATTACCCAGGAAGACAACTTGAATGACTGTCAGTGAATGTACAGTTAAGGGATTGTTTTGTCAACATAGGAGACACTTTGTTGTTTTTACATATGTATAATGTATAACCTTCTACATTTTGTTCCATGTTCTTACAAACTTATAACCATATATACAGGAATTTTTTCTTCAGTTGCAGAGGAAGTCCTCATCTTCCTATCCAAGGCTCACTTCCCATCAGTGCTCTAGGCCCCATTGCCTCCAGGACATTGCTACTCACATAACCCGTCCCCTCCCATGTCTACCACCCTCCTTGATAAACAATTTATTGATAAAGAAAATTAAATTAGGTTTATCCACTGACCTAGAGGGATATCCAAAGCAAAATGCACAGTAGCATATATAGCATAATCCTATTTTTATAAAACAAATTTTTTAAAAATTCCTGTATAAAAAAAAAGAAGAAAAATTAAAAAAATAAAAATTCCTGTATAGGTGGTTATAAACAAAATATATAAAGTTATATATTATACTATATATTATATATAAAAACGTCAAACCATGTCCTATCTTGACAAAATGATCCTTTAACTCTGCATTCACTGACAGTCTTCCAAGGTGCCTTCCTGACACTTAGGGAGAGCTAGCTACGAAATGGAAGGCTTTTCATATCTGGTGGCCTAATGTTGAGAATGAGGGTGTGATCTGCTGAAAGTAAGGAAGTGGAGGGTAGATGAAACACTTGAGGAGGATGGGAAATAATCACTGAAGGAAGCCAGAAGTGAGCAGTGACCAAAGGCAAGTGAAAAGGTTTGCAGAGTACCACTGAATGTCCCGCAGAACTTAAGGAGCTGTTTATTTTTAGCAGTGTCGATCTGCACTCTTGTTACACAGTGAAACGCTGTGCAGTTTGTTTTATTGTCCTATTTTACATGTGAGAAACACAAGTGTATCCTAACTTTGACAAGTTTTAGAACTTTCTAAAAGAAATGTAAATTTATTGACCACCCTACCACATTTAATTTTCTGTTAAATCGTGTGCTTCAAGGGAAAATAATGAATGATTTTTTTTCCTAAGCTTTTAAGATATGTGCTTCTTAAAAAGCATTTGAAATGTAGTAATTATATCCCTGGATTTTCATGATTTCTATACCTAAAATCTCTAATTAAGGATTTAGTCAAGTATCAAATGTTAAGTTCTTAAAACTTATTGCATTGCAGATTGAATAAAGGACATTTTCCTTCAACAACTTAGTTTTGGTGATTTTTTTCCTGTTAAAACTTAGACTACTCAGTTCTTCTCCTAGCTAAGTCATTTAGCTAGTCAGAGACTCAGTTTTCTGAAATCAGGCAGTTGGCCTGGAAAATATCTCAGGTTTTGTTAGGTACTACCCTTCTAAATTATACCTGAATTTTGCATTATACAATACACTACTGCATGACATACCCATTGACCACCAGGGGGCAGTTTGGAGCCTGCCTTCTATTGCAGTAATATCAACAAGAAATGGTTAGCACTGTATCTCTTTTTTTAGTATTTAAACTGTATTTCATCATTTCCCTTTGTATTTTTTATCATTTCACTTTTAATTTTTTCATTTTTTGCCACTGAATGTTTATATAAACACAGTACGTGGATTATCATGAAAAATCATAATTGATTTTATTAATTAAACTTAACTTATGTAATCTTTTTTAGTAATAGCATTAAATCTAATGGTTATCATTTTTGTGGTGGTCTGCTCATTGATTTAATTATTTAACATTAAAAATTACTTAAGGATATTTATTTTGTTGCTGATAATGTAACTAAGCAGATCATTGAAACAAATGAAAGATACAATCTGAGTTCAGCATATAAAAATAACAGGCACTTTGTTAATGAAAATTTTCTGTAATTAATTAATCAGAAGCCTGTTGTATTTATGCCTCTTGTATTCTTTCCACTTGCCTTATTGCAGGCTTTTAAAATACGGTATAGGTGAGTATGTGAGGTAAGAGATGAACGACCATACTTTCCACCCTATTCTCATATTATGTCATCTCTGACAGGACCAATCAATAACTCTTCAGCCCTTTAGGTTATTGTTTTATTACCATTTTAATAAACAAGGCTATAGAAATAACATGAAAAGTACTGATTATCAAAGAAATACCATCAGAAAGAGAACACTGAAGCATATCTTCTGTTGTTAGTATGAGAGGACAAAGATTGTTTAGAGTTCATATATTATAAAGATAAGAAAGCAATTAGACTTTATTAGGGAGAGTCATTGAGTACCAAACAAATCTACTATGCTAAAACCTTCCTGTTTTACTAATAGGAACAACATGCCAGAATTCCACAAATTAAAAGCAAAGTTGGTCAAGAAGAAAGGAACCCGGGCATATGCTTGCCAGTGTAGCTGGAGAACTATCGAAGAACTAACTGACCTTCAGACAGATCATCAGCTTCGTTGGGTCTGTGGTAAACATTAAGAATACAGATTTCACATTCGGACAAATGCATGCATGAGAGCAGTCTCCATTAATATCATATTTAAGTAAAGATTACCTAGCAATATCATGCCCTTTGGAAAAAGACAGTGAATTTTATTTAATGTAACTATACAAATTTTTGAAGACCAAATGGACTTGGGAAGATAATGTGTTATAATACTTTGTAATTATTCCTTTTTGATACATAGACATTTCACTTAGTAAAGTGAAAAGTATCCACATTCTTTGCTACTCTATGTCCTGTTAAATGGAAGTTTAATTATAGAGTTTTATACAAATATATACCCTTTCATTAGCAACTGTAGTATTGACTGCTAATACACTTAGCAAAACATTCCTTATTTATAGTAATTAAAGCAGATAAAGCCAACCAGGGCAGAGAAGTCATTTAGGGATGTCTGAAACACCTCCTCTAGTCAGATCTAGTGTTGCCAAAGATCATAATTTAGACATGGCAAAACCAGGTGATCATTGACTAACTTAAGAGTTTTCAGGATTACAGATATGTTGTAATACACTGCCTTATATCTGATCTCATCTTACCAACTCAAAGCAATGTTATACACAATAATAAGTGTATATTACCAGTTTTAGATTATTTCTCTACCTTTTGTTCATTTATATACCAGAAGTTTAGTTTATTTTAGTAAATATCCATTTGTATATTAAGAAATTTGTGATGTACCTAAAATCACAAAAATCCTAATCAGATCATTGTCCGGTTGTCCAAGTACTTAGCCTTTAATGCCTAATGCTCCATCAAGTGAAGTGAACAGCAAGTAAGATAATCTTTGAGGCAGCCTGTGGACTTTTCTGATAGGATCACGTTGACATATTGTTTATTAGATGAGTACATAAAATGAGAAATAAACCATAACTGGTTTCATCTGTTGGGCTCCTTCTTCCTCAAGGAGACTTGAGGAATCCTACAAAAGCAGCACCTTCAGGAAATCATGTACCTCAAAATTCCAGCTCCCAGCCCCATTGAGAAATTCTGGGGACTCTCCAATCTGCCAAAAACTCTTTGCCATATATGGTTCAAATGTGTGACACGAAGCACACTGAAAAGGAATAATTGAAGCAAAGTTATGATCTACTTAGTCTTATGCTGAATTCATTCCAGCTACCCTACGGAAGCAAGGAAGATCTGATCATTAAAATCCCTTTCCTAGCCATGACATATTTGCATACTTGTAAAACTTACTCTATTAAGTCTAACATTGCAAAAGAACAAATCTCATAGTGGCTCATACTTTTGTATTAAGGATATGTTTACAGATTTTATCTTTCAATAAAAGTTTTTTACTTCCTAAAATTATATGTCTGTGTAATTGTGTCAGAAATGTAGGGTGATTTGGTTGAAGTCAACTATTTGAAAAACTAAAGCAACAAGATCCACACTTTCAGAACCTAATAGAATTTGGCACATTAGTTATAAGGGTGAAATTTTCTTTTTATTCCAATGAGCAAATTTACTAAGTCCTTAATTTGAAAATTTTGTTAAATCTACTTTACTTTGCCTCTACTTTGGAGAGATAAAATTGTCCTGTTTCATTTTTTTCTCTTTTATTATTTCATTATAACTATCCTAAAACTTGATTACATTGCCCATGTTTGGCATTCCATAACATAATAATTCTCCCATGTCAGAAATATATATATGAGTTCCCATTTTTATTGGCAGTTTAGTTTATAAGCTTTTTTAATATTGTGCTATTTTAATCTAAAATGTAGAAAGACTATTATATGTCTACATACAAATGGATAAATTATTACCTGTTGTAATTTAAGTCAAAATGCACCTATTCTAGTATCAATAGAGAAGAAAAGCATAGTTTCTAATCAACTATAATTTTTAAATGCAAAGTCTATAAAACTTTGAAGATGTTTTATCTATTCTCAATATTTATAATAATTTTCTACCTTTAGCAAGTACTTATTGTCAAGCCAGGTAACTACTTTATCTAAACTATATTATTCTCAGACCCTTATTCTACCTAGAAATGAGTAAATAATAATAGCTTTATTTTCTGTTCAGTTACTGCTTTTATTTTATAATAAAATATTTATAGGGGCATTAATTAAAATAATTTTGATAATTTCTTTTAAAATGTCAACAGAAAAGTTTCCAACCATCCAGTTGAACAAAGAATTTGTTTACATTGGGGAGGAGAAGCATGCCATAAGTTACAGTGTGTGTGTATTTGTGTGCGTGCATGTATACATGCATGTATAAAAGAATGTAGATATTCAAAGGGACAGATCCCAGTTCCGGAAGAACAGACCATGATGACATGGTGGTATATATATAGACCCTGTTTATTGATGTCAGTAAACTTAACACCCTTCTTTATTTGGGCCAAAGAAGATGACATTGGACTATGAATCTGAATCGCTTTCTCTCTTTTTCTTACTGACCTAATATTTTAAAATATGAAAAAACAAATTATATCCAACAGTAGTGTGATGAAGCTTAGCAGTAAATTTCAAATGCTGGTATTTCTTAGCTGTTATATTTTAGCAAAATCTATCAGCTAACATCCTGCTCCAAGTAATCAAGTATATCGTGTAAAATAGTTCTGAACCAGAGAAAAACTTCAAAACATGCAATGTCTTTTGAGGTTTCACATCTTACAGTTTTTGGGGTTTGTGACACCATTTCATGCCTAGTTTTAAAAGATTGAAGAGGATATATAGATATACACATGGATGATAATTAAATTTGACTTTCCTTAAATGCCTTGAGATGATGACAAAATGAAGTGTTAACTGAATCAGAGTTGAAAGTCATGTCCTTTAGAAAGTTAATAACATTTTGGGGCTTCATTTGCTGCATCTATGTGAGTGGTGCTCTCTCTTTTGTAAGCTTGTAGTAAGGATTAAATCATATAACACATGAAAAGTAACTAGCATAGTGTTTGGTTCAGAATAAGTGCTTAATAAATGTTCTCATTCTTTTTCCTTTTAAAATGAATACTGTCTAAATTAAAGTAATAGTACAGCATGTTTCTTACAGCAAGTCATTTGACCACATTTGTTTTATTCATTCCTTATGAGAAAAGCAACAATCCTGTCATTTCTATTTTATAACTAGTGAATGCTAACATGACCACCTTTATTTTATGTAAATTGAAGCCCCAACTTGCCTTTAAAAAAAATGTTCCCCCTAGCCTTCCTCTTCCTTTCTGGCTTAAATTTAAGTGGGTCATCATGAAAGCGATCTGGACCTTTTGCAGATCTTTTCAGTTTTATCTGCCTCTGCTTTGTTCCTCCTCCAACCACACTGCCTACCTACTGTTCCTCAGATACACCTCACATTTTACTCCCCTCATTCATCTTACCCTATCAAAATCCCACTCAGTTTTCAAAGCCAGCACACCAGCAATTCTCACAGTGAGGTCCATTCTCTGGGGTCTTTCAGGGGGTCCATAAGATCAAATCTATTTTCATAATACTAGGATGTTAATTTCCTTTTTCAAAGTGTCGACATTTGTATTGATGGTGGAAATTGTAGGTAAAACTGCTAGCACCTTACTGAGCACCATTTGAAGCAGTGGTGCAATGCACTTGCCTTGAAAAATAAAAAGAAAAATAAATAAAAACCAGTTTCATTTAAGAATCTCCTTGATAAAAGCAGTAAAATTATTAATTTTATTAATCTCAGCCTTCAAAAACATATTTTTTAATATTCTATGTGATTAATTGGGAAATACATATAAAGTACTTGTATAACTGTCTGATTTTTGAACTGAATACACTGCTTTTTTCATGGAACTTAATTTTTGCTTGAAAGAAGAACTGACAAACTGAGTATTCAGAAAATGAGTAAGGTAAATCCCCTCCAGGAAAGTAACTGACAGTATTCTCAGCGAAAATTAGAATTTTAGAAAACTTGTATCCACCACTGTGAGCATGACAGCTTCCTAATTAAATTCTTTCTAGATGGGACTAGTGGTGATATTAACAAGTGATTTTTTTGATACTATATAATGAAATGTGACAATATTTGGAATATCTGTATAATTCAACAGACCAATATTGTCAAATAACCTATGCATGATATATATAACAAAAGTATGCATTTGAAGTGCAAGAAAGACCAATGGATTTTTAACATAATAGAGTACTGAAAGTTCATTTGATACAATTTCAGTTTCCCCATTGCAACTAACTTTTGACACTAGTACTTGTCAAGGTTTGATATAGTATTAAAGAATGGCCACAATTATCTAAAAAGACTGTTAAAATACTCTGCTTTTTTCCAACTACATTTCTGCATGAGGCTGAATTTTTTTCCAAGGCTTCAACCAAAACAACCTATCTCAAGAGAGTAAATGCAACAGTAGATATGAGAATCAAGCTGTCTTCTGTTAAGCTGGAGATTAAAGAGATTGGCAGAAACATAAAACAAATGCTACTCTTCTCACTATGTTTGTTTTGGAAAATAACAGTTATTGTCATAAAAATTGAATAATTTTATTGGGTTTATTATTTTAAGTATATATAGTAGTATATATTTTATGTTAGTTTTAATTTCTAGTACAATAATATCAATAGAACCACAAAAAAAACAAGCTCTTTGGGGTTCACAGTCATGTGTAAGAGTATAAAAGGATCCAGAGACCAAAAGGTTTGGGAACTGTTGTACACAGTCCTGATTACTCTCCCTACCCACACCCAACCTACATATGAAATTTCTCCCCCTTCCATCTGCTTTTGGCCTTTCTATTTCTTATGTAATACCTTGCATTATAATTATTTATGTGCTTATTGTATTCATCTTGGAGATGAGATTTCAAGCTCTTTAAAGTCTCTCAGTTGTATGGGGGAAAACTATCTGGGACAGTTAATGCCACTAACTTCTTGAGGCACTGTGAGTAAGCCAAAGTATCTTTGGGCTCATCTGGAAAATGAGAGTTGGATTTAATGACATACGTTTTCTTCTATCTTGAAAATGTTACAAATACTGTTCCCCTAAAAATACCCTGGTTGACCCAGCGTCATGCTGTCTGCACATTGGGAGATGTGGTACATGTAGTGGGGAAGAGCCCAGATCCTGGGGTCAGAGAGACATGGGTTTCAAGAAGACATCATCTGTGTCCTCTTGGAGCTTACAGTCAGTGAAGGAAGGAAGTGAACGGCTTGCTACTGAGATGGGCAACAAATGCTCTCAGAGAAGTAAATGGGTCCTTATGGAAGATGGGCATTTAAATTGGGCTGGGAGGGAAGGCATTTCTTCTCATAAGAGATGTTTTCTAAGTTGTCTTAAAGAAGGTTAGAGGGAGTTAGTAAGGAACAGCATGTACTGGGGCATTAGATGGCTTGATGTGTTTGAGGAACTATAAGTTGACTAGGCTTGATTTTCACAGTGAACGTGGGGAACAGTAAGATCTGAGGCTGTGCTAGAGAGAAAAGTAGGATTGAATTAAGAATTAAGCCTGTCCTATACAGTCCCATGAGATACAAATTAAACCAATTGGAAGAAGCTGTTGAGAGAGAAAGATGACAGGCACTTTTCCAAATGACATGTGCTCTGTGGTACGATTGTTCACGATTATCCCCTCCTCTCCCTCCAGGAGGATTGCACGTCCTCAGTTGTTGAACTCAGAAGGAGAAAAATGCCATCCCACTCTTTGAGAGTGAAAGGACCTCAGGGAGACAGTCCCAAGAAAGCTATGTTCAGTTAAGGCAAGGTGAGGAGTTTATTTATCATGAAACAGGCATTCCAGAAGGCATGGTGATTGGAGTTGGTCAGAAGGCAAACAGGGGGGCAGGGTGTGAGAGGAAGGGGATGGCAAGAGATGGGGAAGAACCGGGCAGTGTTGGGATGAGAGCTCTGGGGGATTGACTGGCCTCAAGGATCTAACTGAAATTGGCCTCTACTAGAAACAAGATGGTTTCCATGTGTATTGGAGGCTTAGACTCTAGTCCTGGGTGGAAATCTTGGGCTGCTGGACTACTTTTCTTCTTTTTCTTTTTTTTTTTTTTTTTTTTTTTTGCATCCGGGTCAACAATCTACATCCATTGCTCTCAGTTTTGAGTAGAATTCATTTAAATAGAATCTAAATTGTTAGGAGACTGCAAAGTTCATCTCTGGCTAGAGAAGCACAGAGTACCCAAGAAAAAATGTGTTGAAGTGTAGTCATTATTTTCAGAAAGCCATTTACAGGCGCTCTGAGTACTTGGGAGTGAGACCTAAGGACTAACTCCTTATCAAGGGTTTGTTTATCAGAACTGCTAAGTTAGTATCAGGGGACAGGGCAGGGGGATTGGGATTCAGAGAGATAAAGAAGGCTGAAAAAAGACTAAGTGCCCAGGCTTCAGTTTTGCTGGAGATCAAGACCAGAGAAGAGGCAAGAAGTGTGGATCCATGAGAGAGTTTCATCATCATTCTTATTTACAAATGAGGAAACTGAGGCACACAAAACTTGCCCAGAGTCACACAGGTTGTAAACAACAGAGTAGGATTCAAACCTAGATCCCTCCAACTCTACATCTGTGTATAAAGGGAAGAAGTTACTTTCTGTACAGTGAGCCAAATCAGAACCTCAGGTGAGTAACACTGGGTTTTACTCCAGTGTTCTCCCATAGAGCCCTGATGAACTAATATGTGAATACACTGGACTGCAAAAATATACAACCCCAGTTTTACCAGGATAATGCTTTCAGATATTTTATGTGATTTTGTTTAGAAGAAGCAAGATACAGTACCAGCTTGTGTAGCTAGGTTTCAGGTTGTCAACCAGTGCTCATGGACAGCTTCCAGGAACACTATGAGAAGGCAGCCAGGCCAGGCACAGCAGGAATGAGTTCCATAATCCACTAGTCAATCTGCCATGGGCTCTGGGGTGAGGAATGAGACACTGTCTTGGATTTAATAACTCAGGGACAGGGTTGGGGCCTGGGTTCTTGTCTACCTTAGTGGTTCTCCACCCTGGCTTCAGATTGAGTCAGCTGGAGAGCTTTAAAAAGTGCCAGTGACCAGGCCCCAGCCTCAGAAAGTTCGATTAATCTGCAGTGAGGCCCAAGCACTAGTACTTTTTAAAAACTCCCCCAGTTATTCTGGTGTGCAGCCAAGGTTGAAATCCACTAACAGCAATAAGACCTTTGGTATCCTCAACTATAAAAATATATTTTTTTCCTAAGAACTGTCAATGTCCCTTCTAGGATTAAACTTTCATGAATCTCTCTTCATCATATAATCATTCTAAAATGATTATTTCACTTAGAGTTCAGTGTGCATTGTTATCAGTGTTTCTCTTGGTCCTGTAGAACAATGTGGTGTCAATGCCAAGTTTAGGGTTTGAGTCCCGTAATGACCCCACTCACCTTACACAGAAAAGAGTAGCAACCTCCAAATGTAGGCATTTCCCCACTATGAAAACCATCTCAGATCATGTGGACTTCTAGAAAGTGAGCCATTGGCACCATCTTCCATTGCAAATATCAGCACTTACTAGCAGTTTTAGATAGAAAGCAGGACTCTAAAAAAGTGCATGAAAAATAATTGTAAGTCAATAGAGAAACTTTAAAAGCCAATGTAAGTTCTTATATTCTAAGATTTTTTCAAATGGACACTCACGAAGTATATAGGGAAAATTATAAAGATTTGCTCTCAAAGAATATGATGCTTTATTTTTACATTTTTCTTGAGGGGTGGGGGTGATTAAATAAGATTTTTCCCAGTGGAGTGAGGCACATCCTACCATAAATATCTTCAGCCTCAGCATCAGGTGCTAGAAGCACCCAGCAAAGGCCTTACAAGTCCCTTCCCTCTGGCTTGGTTTCCCTCCACAGCTGACTATGCACTAAAGACCACTTGGACTTCTTCCCGCTCAGCTTTTTGGAAAGAGCTTTAGGTATTTAATTTGTTACCAGCACAGATTTATTCTGAAGTATTCCAGGTCCAGTGATAATAAATCAAGGGAGTGAGAAGGAAAGGATTCCTGTGACTCAGGACCCCACTGGTAAAGGCGTAGACAATGTGTGCACTCTGGGTGCTCAGCACCTTGTCCTCAGCAAAGGAGCTCCAGGCCACTTCTTGCCTTTGCTTCTGTTAATGAGCAGAGCAATAAGCTGCTGCATTGGGTGAGGTTAGGAGCAAAGGCCTGGAGTGAGACTGCCTGGATTTGAATCCTGGCTCTACAACATTCAGGGTATGTGATGTTCTATAGCCCACTTATCCTCCTGAGCCTCTCCTCCCCAATCTGTGCAATAGGATAATAAGAATGCTCACTTCACAGAGAGCAGCACTGAGAGGAAGTATCCAGGTAAAACATTTAGCAAGGCCCCTGACACATAGTAGTTGCTTAGTAAGAATAAATTACTTGCTGAGATCTCTGTACAATGTAATACTGCATACCTTAAAGATGAATTTCTGCTGTGATTCTAGATAGGTTTTTTTCCTTCAATGTTCTTCCTATTTTGCTTTAACACATTAACTGCCATCTGAGTTGTATTTAACTCACGCTAGTTTTGAGCCCTGGGGCTTGGGAAGCATATGAAACTCACACATCTCTACCTTGGGAACTGCGAGAACTATTTTTCAAGTTGCATATAACTCACCCACAGAAAACAATAAAAAAATAACAAATTTTTCCTTAAATTAGAAAGGATCATTTTGTTTTCCAAGTTTTTATTCTATTTTCATAATAAAACTACCATGACCCCAAGGAAAAAAATTTTTTTCTAGTGTGGCAGTCAGTGTGTTAAACATGTTTTAACCCCAGCAAGCTTCATCTTAGAATAGGATACCCAAAGTGACTAATTTAAAGAGAGCCTTCATAGCATAGGAGCGTTTCACCTAAATGCATGCCTGCACTGTGCCAGGTGTGTGGCAATGGGGCCCAGAGGCTCTAGTCACCAGACAGTTGTAAGGATTGGTAAAACATGGGTCATTTCCTAAGGAATTATAATAATTGGTCTTTTATGTCAGATATCTTTGACTCTGGTCAATACTAGACATCAGCATCCACAGGCAGAGTTCGTGCATCTAGGCTATTTCACAACCTAGTGAAATTCAACACTGGACACCCCCCTGTAGCTCATCAATTATTATAATGTGACCAAAATGGAAACTGCTAACCTATGTGTCCGTGCTTGTGCTATTATAGAAACATACAGTGCTCCAAGACAGGGAAAAAGGAAAGCACTTCCCCTAAACTTCCCCTTTTATGGTCTAAAATTCTTGCTGTAATTTTGGGTGAGCTGTTGAGTCATCAAGTCACATTCTGAGCCCAACTCTGGTCATTCCTGAGTCCTAAGGGACCCAGCAAAGGAGAGAGGTGCTGAAGCAGCCTTGACAGAAGTAGAGCTAGTTACAATGAAGAAAAAAGGGACAAATTTGTCTTCAAGGACTCAGGGATTTAAAAAGACCCACCAATTCTGAGCCCCATAAACTTAGTGAAACTAATAAATTGAGAATCTAGCCCATAGGGGGCAGACTTGCACTGAAGACCAATCTCATTTCTTTGTTGGGCTTTGGTCTTTAGGAAAAGCACCCAGAACACTTTTCTAAAACATCCATTCTATTTTTCATCAAAATCTGCCTGCTGTTGTTAACAATATCCCATAATGGTGGAGTTAAATGTTTTTCTCTGGCTGAAAATAGAAATCCTTCCTGGTGTAAACCACCTGTCTTTGTTTTTAGGAGAAAAGGAAAGACACCAAATACTTGCATCTTTCCAGGCAAGTTTAGCAACACTTTTTCTACACAGAAGCACTTGTCATCTTGAGCTTGTGGCCCCACCTTGGGAAGAAAATTGGAACATCTTAACTGATTCACTTGAAAAATCAATTCCTTAGCCACTTCAAGGCCTCTAAGTGGATCTAAAGTTAAAGAGGAGCAATAAGATGATTTCCCACCTGCAACAAAAGGTTGGAAGTCAAGGTGATGGCCTTGGCAGTGCTAAGAGGAAATTTCAAGGGCAAGTAGATTCATGCTGCAGGCTTTTTGAGACCAGGAAACCATATCTTCATGACCTTTGAACATGATTGTTCAGCACAAACATTCCCAGAAATACAGTGATTTGGGGTTTTTTAAGAGTTGTTTTTTTAATGTACAGAAAAACAAAAAAGGAAAATTATTTCATACTCTTACTTTTTTCTGCATTGAAATATAATATATAAGAGACCAGAAATTCCTCCACTATCCCAAGAGATAAACACTGCTCATTTGGTGTCCATCCTTCTGGATTTTGGGATGTATAGATGATAGCGATATTTACTAAAATTTATTTCTTAACAAAAATGGGTCCTGCCAGTATACATATATTTATTTCATTTCTTATAATGACTTGATGGCATTCATGGTATGGATGTTCCATAGTTTCTTTACCCATTCTTTTGTTTATGGAGATTTCTGTTTCAGCATTTTTCTGTTACAAACAATGCTTCAGGGAATTTCTTTGTAGGTATGTCTGTACACATACGTGCTAATATCTCCTATAAACAGATTATTAAAAATGGTATTTCTAGGCAGAGGTTCTGCGTTTCTTTCTCTTTTTTCATATAAATTTATGGCACGTATGAAATTTTATTATATGCATATAATATGTAGTAATCAAGTCAAGGTATTTAGGGTGTCCATCACCCTAATACAATACATTTTGTTAAGCACTCTGCTATCAAACATTGAATTTATTTCTTTTCTCTTACTGCATGTTTGTACCCTTTAACCCACTTCTCTTCATCCTCCCTCCTACCGCCACTCATGTTTCCAGTCTATGTTATCTATCTTTCCACTCTCTACCTCCATGTGATCAAGTTTTTAGCTCCCACATGCAAGTTAGGACATGTGATATTTGTCTTTTTGTGCATGACTCATTTCACTTAAGATAATGATCTTCATTTCTATCCATGTTGCTGCAAATGACAATATTTCATTCTTTGTTAGGGCTAAGTAGTTCCTTGTGTATACACCACATTTTCTTTATCTTAGGATACTTAGGTTGATTTCATATCTTTGCTATTGTAAATAATACTGCAATAAACTGTACTGCAGGTATCCCTTAGATGTATTGATTTGTTTTCCTTTGAGTAGATACCCAGTAGTGGGATTACTGGATCAAATGGTAATTCTATTCTAAGATTTTTGAAAAATCTCCATACTGTTTTCTATAGTGGCTATATTAGTTTCTATTCCCACCAACAGCATATAAGAGTTCCCTTTTCTCTGCATGCTTGCCACAGTTTGTTATTTTTGTCTTTTTAATGATGGCCATTATGACTAGGGTAAGATGATATCTCATTATAGTTTTAATGTATTATCTTTTTGATGTGCTATTGAATTCTGCTGATTAGTGATGTTGAGCATTTTTTCATATACTAGTTGGCCATTTGTATGTCTTCTTTGAGAAATGTCTATTCATATCCTTTGCCCACTTTTTAATGGGATTATTTGTTTTTCTCCTCTTGAATTAAGGTCCTTGTATATTCTGGATATCAGTCTCTTGTCAGATGAATAGTTTACAAATGTTTTCTCCCTTCAATAGGTTGTCTATTCACTCTGTTATTTCTTTTGTTGTGCAGGAGCTTTTTAGTTTAATTAAGTCCCATTTGTCTATTTTTGAGTTTTTGCCTGTGTTTTTGAGGTCTTAGTCATAAATTCTTTGCCTAGACCAATGTCTAGGAGAGTTTCCCTTAGGTTTTCTTCTAGTATTTTTTATATTTGGGGGTCTTACATTTCAGTCTTTAATTCATTTTGAGTTTACTTTTATATATGATGAGAGATAGGAGTCCAGCTTCTGCCTGTAACTTTCTAATTGTGCTAGCACCATTTACTGAAGATGGCCCTTCCCTAATGTGCATTCTTGTTGGCTTTGTCAAAGATCAGTTGACTATAAATACATGGCTTTATTTCTGGGTTATCTATTCTGTTTCATTAGTCTATGGATCTGTTTTTGTATCAGTACCATACTGTTTGGTTACTATAGCCTTGTAATATATTTTGAAGTCAGGTAATATGATGCCTCCAGCTTTGTTCTTTTGGTTCAGGATTACTTTGACTGTTCAGGATCTTTTTTGGTTCCATATGAATTATTGGATTGATTTTTCTAATTTTGTGAAGAATGACATTGGTATTTTGATAGGAATTGCATTGAATCTGTATATTGCCTTAGGCAATATGGTCATTTTAATAATATTAATTCTTCAGATCCATGAGCATGGATTGTTTTCATATTTGTTTCTGTCATCTTCAATTTCTTTCATCAGTATTTTATAATTGTCCTTGCTAGAGATCTTTTACCTCCTTGGTTAAATTTAGTGTTAGGTTGGTTTTTTTGTTTTGTTTTGCAGCTATTGTAAATGAGATTGCCTTCTTGAATTCTTTCTTGGCTAGATAATTGTTGGTGTATAGAAATGCTGCTGATTTTTATACATTGATTTTTGTGTCTTATAACTTTTCTGAATTCATTGATCAAATGTAAGAACTTTTTGATGGCATCTTTAGGTTTTTCTAGATATAAGATCATATCATCAGCAAAGAGAGACCATTTGACTTCCTCTTTTCCAATTTGAACACCTTTTTTTTCTCTTGCTAGATTGCTCTGGCTAGGACTTCCAGATCTGTGTTGAATAGAAGTGGTGAAAGTAGGCATCCTTATCTTGTTCTGGTTCTTAGAGGAAAGGCATTCAACTTTTTCCATTCAATATGATAGTAGGTGTGGGTTTTGTCACATGTGGCCTTTATTATTTTGAGGTATGTTCCTCTGTGTCTAAACTGTTTAGAGTTTTTATCATGAATGGATATTGAAGTTTATCAAATGCTTTTTCTGCATCTCTGAGATGATCATATAGTTTTTTTCCTTCAATCTGTTGATGTGATATATCATGTTTATTGATTTCAGTATGTTGAATCATCCTTGCATCACTAGTATAAATCCTACTTGATTATGGTGTATTTTTTTTTTGATGTGCTGTGGAATTCAGTTTGCCAGTATTTTGTGGATTTTTATATCTATGTCGATCAGAGATAATAGCTTGATTTCTTTATTTGTGTGTGTTTTTGTCTGGTTTTGGTATCAGAATGATGCTGGTCTTATAGAATGAGTTAGGGAGAATTCTATCTTTGATTTGTTGGAATAATTTCAGGAGGATTGGTATTGGTTCAATTTGGCTACGAATCCATCCAGTCTTGGGCTTTTCTTTGATTCAGTCTCATTATTCATTACTGGTCTGTTCAAATTTTCTATTTCTTCTTGATTCAATCTTGTCAGGTAGTGTGTGTCCAAGAATTTATCTATTTCCTCTAGATTTTCCAGTCTGTCATCATATAGTTCTTCATAAAAGTCTCTAATAAGCTTTTGTATTTCTGTGGTATTAGTTGTAATGTCTCCTTTTTCATTTTTGATTTAGTTTATTTTGGGTCTTGACTCTTCCTTTTTTGGTTAGTCTAGCTAGCAGTTTATCAATTTTGTTTATCTTTTCAAAAAACCAACTTTTCATTTCCTTGATTCTTTATATTATGTTTTTAGTCTCTATTTCATTTAGTTCTGCTCTGATCTTTATTATTTATTTTCTTCTAATTTTGTGTTTGGTTTGTTCTTGCTTTTCTAATTCATTGAAGTATATCATTAGATTCTTAATTTGTAATATCTTTCTCCTTTTTTGATGTAGGCATTTATTACTATAAAATTCCCTCTTAGCACTGCTTTTGTGATATCCCACAGGTTTTGGTTGTGTTTCCATTTTCATTTGTTTTAAGAAATTTTTTTATTTCTATCTTAATTTTTTCATTTACACCATAGTCATTCAGAAATTTTTTTTTTTAAGACTAGTCAAGTGCAGCGGTGAAGAGGAGGGAAAATAGTAGAACAAAGAGTTCAATCTGTAACTGACTGTGAACAATCAAGTGAGATAATTCACTACCTTCAGGCCAGCCCAGGAATATGTTTTTTAATTTCCATATTTTTGTGTAGTTTCTAAAGTTCCTCTTGGTATTGATTTCTAGTTTTATTCTGTTGTGATCTGAAAAGATACTGGATATGATTTTGACTAATTCATTGAGACTTGTTTTGTGGCCTAACATATGTTTTGTCCTGGAGAATGTTACATGTGCTGATAAAAAGAATGTTTATTTTGCAGTTGTTGGATAGAATATTCTATAAATGTCTGTTAGGTCCATTTGATCTAACGTCCAGTTTAAATCCAATGTTTCTTTGTTGATTTTCTGTCTAGATGATCTGTCTAATGCTGTGAGTGGGGTATTGAAATCCCCCACTATTATTATATTACAGTCTATCTCTCTCTCTTTAGATCTAGTAATATTTGCTTTTATGAATCTGAGTGCTCCATTGCTGGGTGCATATATGTTTACTACTGTTATATCTTCTTGCTGGATTAATCCTGTTATCATTATATAATGATCTTCTTTGACTTTTTTATTGTTCTTGGCTTAAAGACTCTTTTGTCTGATATAAGTATAGCTACTTCAGCTTGCTTTTGGTTTTTGTTTGCATGGAATATCTTTTTCTATCCCTTTACCTTCAGTCTATGTGTCTTTACTTGTAAGGTGAATTTCTTGTAACCAGCATATAGTTGGGTCATGTATTTTTATCCATTCAGGCATTATATATCTTTCAGGTAAAGAATTTAATCCATTTATATTCAAGATTATTGATATGTAAGGCTTTGTTCCTATTAATTATTTTATATGTTCTTTGTGCCTATCTTTTTCTTACAGTTTTTGTCATTGTAGTTTGGTGGCTTTATGTAGTGGCACTATTTGAGTTCTTTCTCTTCCTACTTTGTGTGATTGCTTTGCTAGTGAGTTTTATACTTTTCTGTGCTTTCATGGTGGTAAATGTCATGCTTCCGCTTTTAGGTTTAGAACTTCCTTGAGAATTTCTTGTAGGGCCAGTCTAGTGGTAAGGAATTCCATCAGCATTTGCTTGTCTGGGAAAGACTCTATTTCTCTTTCATTTATAAAGGATACTTTTGCTAGATATAGTATTCTTGTATGACACTTTTTTCCCCAGCACTTTGAATATACCATCATATTCTCTTCAGGCCTGTAAGATTTCTGTTGAGAAATCCACTGTTAGTCTAATGAGGTTCCTTTATAGCTGACTAGATGCTTCTCTTCTGCTGTTTTTAGGATTTGCTCTTTATCTTTGACTTTAGACTATTATGTGCTGTGGTGAAGTCAAAAGCATTGTATCTGCCAGGTAATCATTGAGTTTCCTGTATCTAAATATCTAAATCTCTTGCTAGACTTGGGGAGTTTTTATCTATTATTAATATTTCATAAAATAGGTTTTCTAATCCATTCCTATCTCTTCACCTTCAAGGATGCTAATAATTTGAATATTCAGTCACTTTATGTTGTCCCAAATGTCACAAAAGCTTTTTCATTCTTTTTAATTTTTTTCTTTATGTTGTCTGACTGGACTATTTCAAAAGGCCTGTCTTTAAGTTCTGAGATTCTTTTTTCTGCTCAATCTAGTCTATTGTTGAAGCTTTTAAATGTATTTTGTATTCCCTTTAATGAATTCTTCAGTTTCAGGATTTCTATTTGGTTCTTTTTAAAAAAATCTATCTCTTTGGTAAATTTCTTATTCATATTCTGAATTGTTTTTCTGATTTCTTTGTATCATTTTTGAGAATTTTCTTGTATCTCACTGAGCTTCTTTAAAGTCAATATTTTGAATTCTTTGAGATTTCTAAGTTTTCTTTTTGATTACAATCTATTGCTCAAGAATTATTGTGTTCCTTTGGAGATATAATATTTCCTTGCTTTTTTGTGTTTCCTGTGTCCTTACATTGATATGTGCATATCTGGTATAATAGTCACTTTTTCCTATTTTTGAATTTAGTTTTGTAGGAGAGGAGTTTTCTTGAAGATATATCTGTGATGTTCGTTGGGTAAAGCACTTTGGCTTTGATTCTGGGTGTGTACAATAGTGTAGTCTCTGTATTATTTCTTTGGCTATAAACAGAATTAGCATTTTTTTTACTTCCTCAGAGGGTTAGGATGTAGTTATTAGTGGAGGCTGTGGTCAAGTTGTGCTGGGGATTGGAAGGGCAGTTGGGCCAGTCTTCTGGCCCCAGTGGTGGCATCAGGGGGCTGAATGTGCCCATCTTTGTGCCCCAGGGAAGTATACACTGGCAACTGTGTTGTCAGTTACTGGTGAGCCAATTCCTCAGCCTCTAGGTGTCTTGCTCTGATGCCAATAGTGACAGTGGTACACCACGTGGTAAGTGGGTTCTCAAGTCCCTGGGCAGCCAGCATGATGAAGGCAATGACAGTAGCAGTGATGGGATGACACTCTTTGTGTCCCTAGCAGTATGGGTTGGTGTTGTGGTGGCTGCAGTGTGGCATTGCCACCCACAGTCCCAGTCATGCTGCTCTCAGGCCTTCCTGCTCTCTGTGTAGTAGCACCACAGTGCCACACAGATGGGGTTAGGGACCCCAAACTTCACGCACAAGCCTGGACATGCAGACCACGCTGGCAGTGGGGTCGCAGTTGCCACTCAGCCCCAGATGAGCAGCCCTCCTGTCTGCCTGCCCCAACCTCCAGCAGCAGGAGGAGCAGGTATGCAAAGGAGCAGGTATGCCATGCTCTACATATGAGCCCAAGCACAGAGGCCACTCTGTCAGTGGGAGGAGATCTCACTGTCCACTTACAAAGTCAAGCACAGAGTTTTTGCCATTGGTGGGGGCAGGGTCACTTCTCACAGCCCCAGACAAGGAGCTCTCAGCCTCTGAAATGTGCACACTTTGGTTTCCTTTGTCCCAGGAGCTGCATTTTTGGTACACTGCACTGTCCTTTCCCCAGGGAGTACTACTCACTAGGAACTAAAGTACCAGGGACCCTGCTGCACCTTTGAATCTACCCAACACTGTGCCACTGCAGCCCTCCAGATAGACACTGGGGAATGTTAGCAGGAGCTCCTGGATGTGGAGATACAGGGTTCCCTGAGTAGGATACAGTCCTGTGATGTTTGTGCTCTCAACATGGAGCAACTGCTCTGGTCTTTGGGAGGGATGAGGGGTGAGCAACCCAGCACAAGTTCCCTGTTTGGCACAATGCCCTCAAAGGGTCTCCAAATCACTTTCCATCCTAGTGTCAGGATTTGCATGGATAGAGGGGCTCTCCACGGTTCAGATCACAGCAGTCCATGGCAGAGATGTGGACTGCTAAAGTTTTCTCACCCTTTCCCTGTAATACCAATCCCCTCAGGGCTCTCAACCGATCTTGGCTAAGCTGGCCGCTTACTTCCTGCACCTCTGTGCCTCAGGTGTTTCCCGTGAGTTCTCTGTTGGACTTCAGTGTTCCCTCCTACATTTGCTATTTGAGGTATGTTTATCCATAATTTTGGTTCTTTCTGGAAAGGGCAGGTGTCTTATGTCTCTAGTCAGCCATCTTGAATCAGAATCCTAGATTCTGTATTTCTAACAAGCTTACAGGTGATGCCTGTACTGCTGGTCTATGGACCATATTTTGAGCAGCAAGACCATGGATATAGTCTGCCCTGTAACAAATCCAACTAATCAGAGACTAGCATGCTGAAGAGGCCACATGTGGGCACTCTGGTTGATGGTGCCAGTGGAGCCCAGCCTTTCCAACTTTAGTGAAGGCATCATGGACCCTCCAGACCTACCCATCTCCCATCTAAATACCAGCAAGTGACTTCAGCTGATGTGAAGCAGAAGCATTGCCCAGGCCAACTCTGTCTGAATTCATGATTCACGAAATTGTGAGATATAATAAAATGGTGGTTATTTTAAGCCTCTCCCCCCAAAAAGCGGTATTGCTTGGTCATAGAATATGTACATTTTCAATTTAGATGATATTGCTAAGTTACCCTTTCACAAGATTGTATCCATTTATATTAGTACCAACTATGGATGAGAGTGACTAATATTATTTCTAAAGGAATGGAAATAAGAGTCTATATTTGTTAAGCATTATTGACTTTTTAAAATTTATTTTATTATGAAATATTTCAAACCTACAGGAAACTACAGGGAATAGGATATAATAATGGTTCAAACACATTTTTATTGCTTCCTGAGTCAAATTTAGTAGTAATTCTTGTCCAGAAATATATCCACTTCAAATTGTTCTACTGAGATTTCTGCCTAAATTTGTTCAACTTCAAAGCCTAGCCATTTGGTTTACCAACTTCCCTTCTCATATAGTATGATAATAATTCATATTGTAGATACATAGTATTTAGCAGAAGTCTAAAACCTGGGCTCATAGTTGCTGAAGTAGCTTCTGAGGATGTCTGAACTAAAAAGGAAAAGAAAAAGAAAACATCTGGCCCATCCTCCGGCTCTCTCCTCATCTCTCCCAGCCGTGGCTTAAGCATCGCAGCCCACCGCCTTTGCTTTGGCACCCCCAGAGGCTGCAGACAAGCCTGTAAATCATAACCTTGCAGTCAGTGAAGACTTCTTTCTGCCTAGACCTTCAAGGAAGAAGTGGGCAGGACTTGGGACAGGGAGGGAGAGAGTAAGTGGATTTGTTACAAGATTCTGGTTAGCAGGGATCAAGAATATGAGGAAGTTACAGAGAAATAGGCAAATGAAAAATATTTGAGAAATACAAAGTAAGAGGAGCCAATCAAGGTTATATTTTTTAAAATATAAGTGTGCAGATTATGATGCAGTGAAGAAGAGCCTGGTTTGCCTCCACTTATTGTGGCTTCCACTCAGTTAAAAAAAAAAGTCTCAAACAAGGTCACAAAAATTCTGATATTGTTTAAATTATTTTATTGAGCAAATATGTCAACAAAGAAGTAAAAGCCGTATAATAATTACAGAATTCATTACATATACCATATGTAATAGATAATATAAACTACAGAGATATACAGAGATACGTGTTCTTTTACAGTGCATTGTAGGCGGAAGGTTCTGCAGGGCTTGAAAGGCATCTTTACCCCCACTGTCTTGTCCCATCTGTGAGCAGCTGCCCTAACATAAGGGCTGTGTGCCAGGAGCTGACAGTTTTCAGTGATATGGTGAGCATCTTTCAGTCCTGTCATTCTAGCTCTGTGCCAGTATTTATTGTCTCATTTGCTGTAATATCAAAATCTAAACCTAAGGTCCTTGGTAAAAGTTCGTACTGAGCCTCCTGCCTTCCTGCCCCTTAGACCCAGTGCCCATGGGCCCACACCCATCCTCCAGCCCCACAGACCAGCCCGGCTGCTCCTCTAGCACCCACACCAGGTCTGTGCTCTCCTAGTCATCTTCAGTGAGGCCCATACCCTCTTTGCTGCCATGTGCCCACTGGCTGACAACCATAACAACTGTCACCACTGCATTCCTAAGTGAGGGAGGGCCTTCCTTCCCTGGGAGAATCTGGGGTGAGGGCAGCAGCCTTTCTAGGGTTATGGCCACCAGCACAGGTTTTCAGCTCTGCTGAAGTCCCTTGGCCAGTGAGGGGGTGCATTCTGTCAGGGGGTGGCAGGGGGCCCGCAGGGGAGCCCCAGAGGGTGTAGGTGAGCAGGGCAGGAAGTACATCGGCTGCATGCTGGGCTAGTTCATCACCCTGCCCTTCTACTGAACCTCAATGAGCAATATTTAAACCCAGAAAGGAACTGTGCATGACCTCAGTAGATGCTTTGACTCTGAAACTCTCTTCAGTGTTTAAGCTTGGCATGTCAGGAAAGTACATATGTGTTCCCTGGGTATAACTTGTATCTTTTCTGAACAGGGGTGAAGCTTTAGGACAGGGGGTTTGGGAAGAAGATGGCATCTTAGGCATCTTCGAATGAGAGCACCACACCTGGAAGGCACAGCAGACTAGATCACTATTCTAGCCCCTTGGTTTTACAGATGAGTCAACAGGCTCACAGCATGATGGGACATGCCTGCAGACACAGTTAGTATAAGGAACTTTTTAAGATAAGAAGAATCTGGGAAGTTTTCAAGTCCAGCGAGGGGCAGGCCCCTAAGAAAGTATCTCTGATGCCCTACCCCTCTTTTTGGCCTGCCTAATTCTCCCTATCACTATGTCAGGTGTGGCCTGCCCAGTGCAGACCTCTCTAGATGTCCCCTAGGTTCTGCATCCCTTTTTCCACCTCTCCTTCCCCGATGAAGACAAACCACTCTTGTCCAGTCTCTCAGGACCTCCCCCACTGACACCGCTGCCCAGCTGAAAGGCAAGCTGATAAAGAGACGTCCTCCTTGCAGCTGGGAAGAGCTGATAATGGCTCCCAGTGGTTCTGCACTCTCATGGATTATTTTTCTTAATTTAATTTTTGAAAAGACAATGCATTCATATGAGTCAAAATTCAAACAATATAAAAATTCTCATTTCTGTGCCTGCCTGCCTGCCTGCTCTCCCTTGGGCCAGGTCCCATCCCAACTCTCTACAGGTAACCATTTTTATTAGTTTCTTGTGTATCTTTTCAGAGTTTCTTTATCCTCATATAAGCAAATACAGGTATATATTTACAGAAAATTCTTAAGAGTTCTCAGAACCATAAGTCAAAGGAATCTTGCTAACAGTAGAATTTCAGGCACTCTGAAAATTTTCAGTGAGCAACAATTCTTTCCCAGGGCCCCTTTTGTCACGACTTATAAGTGACTGCCTTCTTGCAGCTGAAATTCCTTGCTCAAAAGAAAATTGGTTCCAATGAGATTCTGTAACAAGATCATCACCCAAAAAGAATCAAACCTGCTGCCTCATTTCCAGGTCTGACAGGGAGAAGTGGCAGGGCAGGAAAAGCTCTGAGGTCCCTCTCTTCATTTGTTCACTCATTTATTGGACATTGCTATGCACCAGGTACTGAGCCTGGCTCTGGGAACACAAATATAGTCCCTGCACTCATGGCGGAAGGAAGACAGCATAGGCCAAGGAGATTATTCAATTGCATCTGACAGCAAATCCAACCCAAGAAGGTCTGTGCTTAAAAAGGGAGTTGATTGGCTCCCGTAGCTGAAATGTGCAGAATAGATTCAGCTTTAGGAACAGCTTGATTAAGAGTTTAAATAATGTCACTAGGAGCCATCTCTTGGCTCTGCACCCTCTGGGCTGGTTCAATCCTCAGGCTACTCATGGTGGCCCAAGCAGCTTCAGGCTCATGTCATCACCACCTTAGACCAGTGGAAGTGAGTCAGTCAGTGATCCCAAAAACTCAAACAAAAATCCAGGGATCGAGTATCCTTAGCCCTGATTGGCTTATTTAGGTCGCCACCCCATTTCTCAACTAATCTCTGAAGCCAAGGGGGATGAGCTGTACTGATTGGCCTTGCTTAGGTCACATGCTTCACTCTTGGAGCCCTGGGGCTGGGTCAACTTTATCCAAAGCACATAGGTTGGGAGTAGCTGAAAGATGGTACTCCAAAATCAAACCAGGGTATTTTAGGCATACATAAAATAGGCTGCTAGACCACAAAAATAGGGACTACCCACCCCACCCATGTAATTACAAATGAGATGAATGTTTCAAAAGGGGAACTGCAAGGTGCCATGGAGGGCCTGCCCCAGGGCAAGGCATTGGAAGTGTTCCCTAAGGAAGGAGCAGACATCTGCCAGGTGAAGATTGTCAGTTCATACTCATGGAAGGTAAGTACTTCCACCTGTCATGGGGAGAGACGGCGCCAGGAGAGAAGCAAGTCATTTCAAGGAACTTAAAGAGCTGCAATGTGACTGGAGCTCATCGCTGTCACAGAGAGGAGGGACTGTGGAGTGATGGAGACAAGGGAGAGTGACACAGGTGAGGTGGGCAGCCCAGGTGGGCATGGGGCCCACAAGATGGACCTGCCACCTTTACCCCAAGCCAGATTCCACCACTGAGCTTCACATGGAATGGAATTCCTGGTGGGCTTAGTGTTCGGGCCTGTCCCCCGAACTGTAGCTGAGGGTCTGATACCATGTGAATGTGAGGATCAAATCTGACCAGGTCATGTCTCCACTTAAAACACTAACAAATGGAGTCCCACATTCTCAGCATGGCCTTCTAGGCCCTGTCCACGCCCCAGCCTCCTATCTCTCTTGCTTGTCTTCCCTCTGCTCTGCTCACCACTCAAGCCACAGTTACTAAGGTGGTCCCCAAGGGAAAAGGGGCTGGAGGGAGCAGGGTACATGTTTCCTCTTCTTAACAGAGCAGTGAATAAGGCAACAGGGGACACAGGCCAGGTGTGGGCACCAGCTGCGGGCCTCTTCTCAGGGCCTGGTCCCAGGCACAGCATCCATCCTCTTGGCCTATCACACTGTACTCACAGAGGTCACTGCACCTCTGGACACCCACTCTGAGAGCTGAGGTCAGGACGACAGCTTTCACAGGGCCTAGGGTAAATAACAAACATGTGGAGTAAGTGGTGACAACCTTCCCAGGCAAGGAGAGAGCAGCAGAGCAGGACCAAGGACCAAAGAAGGTCTGCACTCTGTCCCTGGGCTCAGAAAGCTGCCAAATACTGGTAGAGACTCAAGCTTTGAACTCTTGGGAAAATTTTTTCTAATTTCTTTGGGGTGAGCCTTGGGAAATGCAACGTCAGCAGGGTCATATATATAGGAAGTTAGGGCCAGGTGCGGTGGCTTACGCCTGTAATCCTAGCACTCTGGGAGGCCGAGGCGGGAGGATTGCTTGAGCTCAGAAGTTCAAGACCAGCCTAAGCAAGAGCAAGACCCCGTCTCTACTAAAACAAAAAAAAATAGAAAATTAACCAGGCACAG
Organism: Mirza zaza; assembly: GCA_008750895.1. Taxonomy (NCBI): domain Eukaryota; kingdom Metazoa; phylum Chordata; class Mammalia; order Primates; family Cheirogaleidae; genus Mirza; species Mirza zaza. Next base: position 92,023 of record VSMD01120766.1, read on the forward strand.
TGGTGTGCCTGTAGTCCCAGCTACTCAGGAAGCTGAGGCAAGAGGATCACTTGAGCCTGGGAGTTTGAGGTTGCAGTGAGCTGTGATGATACCACTGCACCTACAGGGCAACAGAGAAAGACTCTATCTCAAAAAATAAGGAAGTTGGAAGAAGTAAGCCAAGAGAGGGTCAGAATTACAATTATTGCCCAGCATCTCTTAGCTTAGTTCTGGGCAGAACTTTCTCCCCACTTCCTCTCTATGGTTTCTGATGGTTTCTGATCTCTTTGACTTATATTTAAGCTGCCCAGTTTATAAATGTGTTTTTAACTAAAGGTTGCCTCTATTACTTTCTGGAAGAAGAATAATAAATAAATGAAAAAAGAAGATCATGCAAGTGTTATTTTTTAATTCCACAAAGCCACCACAGTTGTAAAATAATTTGTTGTAGATCAACTCTGGATCCTCGAATGTTTCAAAGCATTTCCTTTATCTTAGGTCTATTCTGTCAAAGTGGAATAACAGCCAGCACCGGTGAACAGTCAGCTTCCTCTGTTTAATCAGTTGCTCGTGAATGCACAATATACAATTTTCTCTTGACAGCCCGACAAGTGTAACTACAGCTGCAAGCACACATCTGTGTTTAGCTAACAAGCCAGCCAGGCTCATGCCAATCATCTCTTTTATGCAAAACCGAAAAAGTGGATAAAGCCTCCCAGGGCCCCTCTATCCTCTTGAGTGTGGTTTACGTGCAGTAACTGCCATCTGCATGTTTTCATGCGTCAGCTAGAAAATTACACTCCTCCAGATCTACTCTTAGAATCCGACCTTAGAGATCAACCACTCCAAGCCCTGGTGGCACAATCTCCAGCTACGACTTGGAAGTCTCTCAGTGCACAGCTCCTGCTTTGTTTTTGCACAGTTTAGTAAATCTCAATTTTATATTTCTTCACATTAGAACTATGCAAAGCCAGCGCTGTGCTTCATGCCCACTGAAGCCATGACTAGCAGAAAACCGTGGGGAAGGCGTCCCAACCAAAGGCGAGGCCCGGGTGGGATCCAGACGCTGCAGTGCTGGGAGCCACTGGAATGGGACATCAGCCCACAGCGCTGGGAGCCACTGGAATGGGACATCAGCCCTACTCCTCAGCATCCATCTGCCTGTTTTCCTCTTTTCTCCAGAGTATCTCGAGGGACATGTGGAGATGGCTGCAAGCTCTGTAAAGCAGGACTTAATCTGTCTAAATGTCCATGTGACCATCGTTTCTGAAAGGCTGAACCTCCCCACCCCCATAGGAGCTGAGCAGGGATGGAGGGATGAGGGGACGGGGTGGGTCTGGGCCCTGCATCTCAGCCACCTGCCCAGAGCAGCTTCTCACTGACAATCCCAGGCACTTGCTAAGCCCTTTCTCAAGAGAGAAACTGAGTCACGGCAAAGAGCCCAATAGCAACTGTCCAGCATATAGAGGTCATGTCTAAAACAGCTCCCTTTCTTGCTAAACCTTTAAAGTCTCCTTAACCACTTCGGTACAAGCGTCGACTATAGTCAAAAGCCATAGATGAACATGTACAGCGACTTTAGCCAACAGCTGTGATATGACTTTTCTAATTTTTCATTTATCAAAATACAATTGTGAACATTTAAAAATAACGTAAAGAAAACATATACGACGTATATGTTACCTATTCTGATTTACATTACAAGTAAAGCTGCCTGTAAAGTAAAACAAGATTTCAGTGCTTTACAGCTTTCCTCATCACACAAGAGCAAAACGGATTTGTTGTCAATGCACAGCACAAACTACCGTGTGGATTGAGTGCTGGCTGTGGGCAAGGTTTCGTGGCCAGTGAGCACAGTACCGAAGTGGTTAAGTACTTCATCTCCTCGAATCCTTAACCTATAGGACAGGTACTATTATTCCCATTTCACAGCTTTGAAAATGGAGGTTAGGCTGGAATTGAAACCTAGGGCCCTTACTCCAGATCCAGCAATTCTTACTCACATAAGGGCAGCATCCTTCATGGATTTGGCATAGGATTTATCATATCACTTGATAATTACTGGATTGCAAGTGTGCCTTTTCCAAAACTAGACTGTACACACGCAGGGCTCCCCATCATATCTATTTTTTTTTTTTTTTTGAGACAGAGTCTCACTCTGTTGCCCAGGCTAGAGTGAGTGCCATGGCGTCAGCCTAGCTCACAGCAACCTCAAACTCCTGGGCTCAAGTGATCCTCCTGCCTCAGCCTCCCGAGTAGCTGGGACTACAGGCATGTGCCACCATGCCCAGCTGATTTTTTCTATGTATTAGTTAGCCAATCAGTTTCTTTCTATTTATAGTAGAGATGGGGTCTCACTCTTGCTCAGGCTGGTCTCAAACTCCTGAGCTCAAACAATCCGCCTACCTTGGCCTCCCAGAGGGCTAGGATTACAGGCGTGAGCCACCGCGCCTGGCCACCTATCATATCTTATTCACTCTCATGTCCCAATGCACAGTACCTAGAACATAATAGATGATGAATAAACTATGTTGAACTGAATTATTCAGTAGACATTCACCCAACACTGTTGCCAGACCTTGTGCAAGCCACAAGGACCACAAAGATGAAAAGGTTGCCTCCTGCACCAAAAAACAGCCCTGCATTAGACATACAGGCATTGTGGCATATTTGGGTACTTGTAGCAAGGGAAGGATGCATGGAGTGGGACGGGACCCTGGGGAAGGAGCACTGGCGTCTGCCAGGTGAAAAGGGCAGGTGGGGGAGGGGCTGCTGCAGCAGATGCACAAGAGAGAAATCTGCCCTGTGGACAAGGACAGGACATTTCAGAGAGGGAAGAGCTGAGGCTGAAACAGAGGTTGGAAAGAGCCTGGTTTGTTAGGGTTGCTAGGGTTTTAGGGGAATAATAAATAGCACTCTGGAGGGATTGTGTTTCCAAATGTGTGGGCCATATATTGGACTCTTTCCCCCAAAAACTGGGGCCTCCCCTTCCCAAAGCAGAGCCCACTCCAGTACATGAATGTTGGAAAACAGACCTGAATGCAAGAAGAGAACAGTGCTCAGCTAGGCACCTAAGAAATCACTTAGAAGGAGTGACACCTCAGGTCATCAAAGAGCCGCCCCAACCCCAGGAGGACAGAGAGCCCTATGAAAAGCTCTGTTTCTTCTATACAGTCCCCTCTGGGAGTCTGAAGTTCCCTCCAGGCAATAGAAATAGCAGACTCTGGGAGTATGTCGCTACTCCCCCCCCGCCCCCACCATCCCAGCAGGGTTCAGGAACCACCGGCCATTCAGAACTGCAGCCACATGAAGTGCTGCAGGGAGTGGCCAAAGGCTGCCCAGGGAGCCTGGGCCACACTGGCGAGGGCCTTGTCTGCTGCCTGTCACCTCCCAGAGGTGATGGGGGCCATTGAAGAATGGTGCACAGAAAGGTGACAGCACCCTGGGCTGGGGCGGGGTGGTGAGGAGGGGAGGGGAGGACACGAAGGAAGCAAAGCACCTGTAAGGGGGTTCCCCTGCAAGGAGTCGCCCCAGAACCCTGGCCAGCGAGGATGGAAAGCAGGACAGGGAGCAGGAGATGGTCCGGAGCTGGCACACAGGGCATGTGGGGGAGGAGTCAAGTTTGAGCCAGGGTTCCAGCTGGGCCACTGGCTGGCTAGTGGTGTCACTACAGAGACTGCAAACAGGAGGGAGAGAAGGTTTGCAGAGGAGAAGAATCTCACTTTGGGTTTGAGGTTTGGGATAGCTAAGCCAAGACGCCCAGCAGGTGTGGCTATCAGGGGAGAAAGCTAGTCTGGAGAGAGACCAAGAGTCAGCCGCCTATAAGAAGAGACATTTCCCAGGAAACAGGAGTCTGGAGTCAAAAATAGCATGACAATGAGTCACCTAGGACAGTCTTTCTCTGCCTCTGCATCCTCCCACTCTTGGGGAATGCCAGCCCCTCTTGACACATTCCCAGGAGCCCTGGGGAAACTTGGTGTATGTGTATGTGGGGTGGAAGGGGGTGCAGACTTCTGCTGCTATGTGGTACCTATGGCTCCCTGCTTTCTGCTCCTGCTCACTGCGGTGAGTTCTTGGACCACCCAATACTCAGAGCCATGCCTGGGTCCTGGTTCATTGCAGGAGCCACCGGTGTTGCCCTGACCCACTGGGACCAGTGCCCACTGTCACGGGCATTGCTGTCTGCATTGAAAAGGAACAAGTGCACAACAAGCAGATGAAATGTGACCACGATTAGAAGCAGCTTCTCTGAAAACCAGCAGGACCAGCACCACCCTAGTCCCTCACCAGCCAAACCCTGTCTAGGTTCTGGTCTGCCTCCAGGTCAGAGCTAACTCACTCAGCCTCCACCCCAATGCCCATACCACCACCACCACCAACAACAACAACAACACATGACCAGGAATGTCCCCAGCATCTCTCTACCGAGCCCCACTGACACCCTGGCCCTGCTTCAAGCCTACCTCTCTTCCTTCCCCAGAATTAGCATCTTTCCACAATGAGCAACATTGGACACATCAATTTGCTCCAGGGAAAAAATTCTAACCCCACCCATACTGTGAAACCTGAAGGCATAGCCCAAGTAGACAATGATCCTCAGAGTCTGGATTATTTGGTCTTGAACAGCATCATCTCTGAGTCCACTGTTAGAAAATTCTGTTGGCATTCCTATTAGAAAGGTAGCAGATTCTAACCTCTTCTCATCTCCTCCATCATTCCCAGCCCAGACCCAGCCACCATTATCTCTTTCCCAGATTATTGCAGTATGTCTACCTGTTTTTGCCCTCCAGGCTATTCTTAACACAGTAGCCTGAATGAGCCTTTTTTATTATTATTTCAAAATATTAAGGGGGTACAAATGTGTTTGGTTACATGGATCACTTTTGTAATGCTTGAGTCATGGCCGTAGGTGTGTCTATCACCAAATAGCCATGGTACTCATTGTACCCATTAAGTAGGGTTTTGCCCCTCCCCACTGCTTAATTTCTACTGAGTTTTACTTCCCTCTGTGCACGTGTGTCACATCATTTAGTTCCAATTTAATAGTGAGTGCATGTGGTGTTTGTTTTTCCATCCTTGAGACACTTCACTTAGGAGAATTGAGTGAGCCTTTGAAAACATCAGTTAGACTATGTCACTCCTCTACTCAAAACCCTTTCCAGTCTTCCCCCCACCAAGCAAAACCCAAGTCCTTACAAAGCCCTGGGCCATCACCCCAACACCCCCATACCCCCACGTACACTTTCACCACGGTTGCTCTGAAATTCTCTTTGGGCCACTCCTGATTCACTCTGCCTCCTTCAGTCCTCCAGCAAAAGATCTTTGCTGTCCTCTCCAGACTGTTAAAAAACAAAATTTTAACAAATTTACTTTACAGATCTAATTGGCTTTTATTAGCAATTCATGAATTGGGCGGCATCCCATGTAAAGATTTGGAAAAGGAGCTCTGCCGAGCTGAGCAGAAAGGGAGGGCATTATAGGCAGAAAATGGCTGAAGAGGCAGAAACAGGGAACAAAAAGCAAGTTGAGTTTTCAAAGTTACTTTCCTTATAGGGTTAAAATAGAGGGGACTTCCCCATCATGCCAGCTCAGGTGGGCGGGGCCCTTTCTCACTGGTTGCTGTGAATCTTCCATTTTTTGGAAAACTGTCCTAGTTTCAGGTTTGGCTTGATGACATGGCAGGCTAGCACAGGTGACTCCATTCTGGTGTGGTCTGGCTGGGCCCAGTGCAGGAGCTCAGTCTAAAGTAACTGCCTCCTAGAAACCTTGTCCCTCAACCTGGAATACTTTCCCCACACATAGTCACAAACCACCCCTTCAGTCTTTGCTCAAATGTCACCATCTCAGAGATTGCCCTATCTCAAATGTCAACACCCTCACACTCACACACACATGCATGCACGCACTTCCTACCCCTTCACCCTGCTTTATTTTTCTCCTCAGCACTTCTCACATGTATCATCCTTACTTGTCTTGCTTATGTCTGTCTCCATGAAGACCAGGATTTTGTCTGTTTTGTTCCCTGCCCAACCCCCAGTTTCTAGAAGGGTGCTCACTAACGAGCACTGAATTGAATATGTTGACTGATTGTAGGGAAGGAGACCTGGTTCTTTCCAGGGAGACTCCTAGTTCCCTCATACACAGACCTGAGCGAGTCCGATGGTCGGGTCCCCACACACACCACGCGTGCCCGAGGACTGACAAGCTCAGCTTCAGTCAAACCAGGGGGCCCTGCCGGGATGCAGGTGGCGGCTGACATCCTGGCTAGGAAAGATCCCTGCAGAGAGGAACAAAGCGCCTGAGGAGAGAAGAGCCCGGAACGCTGGGCGGACACGACATTCCCAAGACACCCAGAGGAAAGGAGCTGGAACAGGAGACAGAGAAGGGTGACTGGAGAAGGAGTGGTGCCAGGAAAAGTAGGGGACAGAGAACTTCCAAGGGGCAGAGGGTGGCTGGCTGTGTCTCCCGCCCCAGGGGAGTCCCTAAGCAAAGGCCTGAAAAGCCCAAGTAAGTGGGAACCTTGGTCCAATTTCCAGGAAATAATGGGAGCTGGAACCAGATAGGAAAGGGTGGAAGCCCAAATCGGGTGAAGAAGTGAATAAAGAGGGTGTAGACAATTTTCTCCACGAACTTGGCTGCGAAAGGATCTATATAGGCCAATAGTTACAGTGGGATACGGGGAGGGCTTTTTAAATTTAGAAGAGATCTTCATATTCATCTTCAGGGAGGAAGAAGCCAATGAAGAAGAGGTTGGAGATACAGGAGATGGAGGGAAACGCAAAGGAGAACAGTGCAGACGAGGAAGGAAGATGAGAAGCGTCACCACCTGCAGACAGTTCGGTCTCGGCTCAGCAAGGAGACCGCTCTTCCTCAGAAGAGGGCCGGCGGAGAAAGGGTAGGGCAGGGAGCTGCAGGTGGCAGGGCGGGAAGCAGCCATTCTATCTCTAAGACGTAGGAAGCAGCGTGACTGGGAGGCAGGGAGGGCTCACGGAAAGCGTTAGGGTTTGGAACCGCTGCGAGGGGAACTAGGAGAAGGAGCTGACAAAGTCCATGCAGGAGCTCTGGGAGCAGCGAGTGGCTGTGGCTGCTCCACAGAAGCACGTGGAGGATGGGTTCTGTCACCTGGTGCACGGGGAGGAGGCCGGGAACACATGATCCTCACGAGATCCCAGCACAGGTGCAGCGGGAGGGGCAGGCGGCGGGAAGGGTCGGAGGCCGGGGTTAGCCAGGGCCTGCAGAGCGCGATGGCAGCACTAGCTGCGGCCCTGAGGAGGGGGCTGGATGGAGGGAAGGGTTGTTGGCACTGGGAGGTCAGTGACTTGATGCCGAGGTCTCCCAGCATGATGATACGATTCCAAGGACACAGGCACCAGAGTCCTCAGAGCTAGTGAGGGAAGACCTACGGCGTCGGTGGAAGGTGGCAGTAAGGACAGCAGAGAACGTCGTGGCAGAGACTGAGAGTTGCCACCCAATATCCGTCGGCCCCTTCTTCCTTAACAATAAGGTGTTTGATTTTTATCCAAAACCATCGTCGACCAGGTTTTTTAAAATTACTTTGCCCAGCCCAGCCAGTCATGTGGAGAGGCACGTGACTGCCTCTCTGGGACTCTGGAAACCCTTCTTGTTTTCTTCCTTCTGTGGCCGACCTGGAGCTCCGATGGGACGGCTGGAGTGTCAGCTGCATCTTGGGCCATGAGGACGAGGTCCCACCTTAAAAATGGCAAAACAGTGAGTAGAAAGAAGCTTGGGTCCTTGTGGACTTCATGAAACCAACTTATCTGCTCTGAACAGTCTACCTCTGTGACTTCTTTAACTGAGGAATAAAACCTCGAGTGTTTGAGACACTGTTCTTTTGGGTTTTCTGTCAGCAGAGGAACTAATTCTCCACATCACCAACGGTCAGGGAGGATGGCATGGGTCTCCAAGGAGGAGCGTTTTCTAGAGAAAGGTGACACGTACATGCCCATAAACTCAACAGACAGTGCAGTGCTGTAGCTGGAAGATGAGTTGCGAGGCAGAGCACTGTAGGCTGAGCACAAGAGGGGTGCATCTTCAGGACAGAGGTGAAAACGAGAGCCCAGGGTCTCGCCAGACTCAACATTTCCAATGGAGTTTAGCCATTTTTCTGCTACAATGGCCAGGTTGGGGCAGACTCCTGATGTAGGAGCAGGGCAGGATGTCAGCCCAGCGTGCGAAGGGCAAGGGAGAGAGCCTGTCCCCTCCTGCAGCAGCCAGCCCCCTGGGGAGCGGGAAGGAGAGTGGCCCAGCGCTGAGAGCACTCGAGGCCGGGATGGCCACATCCTTTCCATGGGCTGTAATCTTAGTCTCAGGTTTCCCATTTTCTTTCCTTGGGTATTTTAATCTTGTTTTGCTGAACTCACTTTCACAATAACTTCAGAAGACTCCATTGTACATCTCTATTTGGAAGAGTAGATCCTGGGCAAGCGTGTGGGTCTCTAAGGGGGACGTTTCGTAGGAAGCAGCCTGCCAGGACGCCAGTGCACACCTGGTCCAAGGTGCCTGCCCAAGCGGGAAGCGGGGTGGGAAAGGAATTGAGGACTGTAAAACATAGAGGGGCAGCTGTCGCCATCAAAGGCTGAAGATAAGACAAGATTCTTCCCCTCCTAAGTGAGATACAGGGGCCACGTGAGAAGGGTGCAGGTCTCAGCCCAGAAGGGCCGGGCGGGCCTGCAGTTACCTTCACCAGGGTCAGAGCGCAAACCCAGGACAAAGTCCAAGCCCTGGTTATAGAAACTCAGTGCAGGGGCGGGTGGTTAAACAACCAGTAACCCTTGCTGTTGACTTTATACTCTTGAGCTATAGCTACCCCGATTCCCCCAACCCAGGGTGAGAATTGGGCAGAGGGCTTGGGGTGAGGCAAGGCGGGGCTGGGCATGGTGCTGTGATCCTGGCTTCCAGCTGAGGGCAGGGGAGCGCCAGCAGAGGCCAAGCGCCAGGCAGGGCCTGATAAACCCTGCGGAATCCTGCAGCCACAGCCACTGTCCCCAGACTCGCATTTCTCTTCCCTCTATTAACCCCAAATGGAGAAACTTTGCTATGCTGCCAGTGACAACTACACAAGTCACAGGCGTGGCACCCGGCAAGAAATAAATAGCCTCTTTAATATAGAATGTCGGACTCTCATTAGAATCCCCTGGTGTGCTAAAACACAACCGAAACCGAAGCCTGTGCTCAGGCCACACCCCAAATTAATAAAATCAGAATCTCGTGGTGGGGGGAGGGAAAGGAACAAGGGACCAGTGGTTTTTAAAGCTCTCCAGATGTTTCCAGCGTGCATGCAAGGTTAGAACCTGAGCTTGAACTCTGGCAGGGCCATGTACGGGCTGTGTGGCGTTGGTCGTCCACTCACACTGTGCTGCAGCTTCCTCCCGTGTGACCTTCAGGGACTCCTGGTCCCATCTTCTGGGGTTCTTGTGAGAGTTGAATGTGCTTAGACAGTGCCTGGCTGGAAAGAGCTCTTCAAGAAGAGCCGGCTGCTGAAGTGCTGATTCCCCTCTTTGTCTCTTCCAGGATTTGTCAAATCTCACCTTCTTCAAAAGGCAAGTGACTGGTGGAGGTGGGGACCAGCCAGGTACTGTAGTGCTGATGATGATTACACTCCGTGTTTCTAAACAGGACAAGGTGGGAGGAAAACCAGGTCCCACACAGCCTGATAATTATATCTGAAAATGAGAAACTACCCTTGCAGGAAATCATCTACTTTTCAGCATTTAATTACTTTTTGTAATGGTTTTATTGAGATATAATTCACATACCATACAATCCATTTAGCTAAAGGATATGATTAAATGGATTTTAGTATATTCACAGAGTTACATGTTTTGTTGTTGTTTTGTTTTTCATAAACCATCTCCCAAGGGCATGTTAAGTTTCTGCTACATCTGGTGTTCCTGGTCCAGTCCTAGAAGAATGCTGTTAATCTATCACTGATCCACTCCAAACGTCAACATGCCTGGTAGAGACACTTCCTCGAAATGTGAAATGTGACTGCACATGACACTGCCCAAGTGGTAGTGTCGAGTCCTGTTGCAGAGGTCATGCAGAAAGCTAAGCACCAGTAGCACAGGGCTTGGCAAGCGCACAGAGAAGTTTCTAGAATCATCCTTAGATAGAGATGGGAAGGGCCAGGGCAAGAGCCTGGGTCTCTCCCTGGCTCGTGTCTCATCAGAGTTGGCTAAGCAGACTTCCTCTGCCACACAAGCAACAGGGAAGCTTCCAGCACTTTCCTAGGCTTGATGCATAGGAGGGGGTCAGCCCTCCTGAACGCCCAGGTGGCAGCTGTCTATGCAGCTGCACCACCTCAGAAGACAACAGCCACAAGTGGGGACTGTTGGGTTTTAGTCTGAATTGAGTCCCAACTTCTCTCCATCTGTCCATGGAGAGATCTCTTCATCCCTTTTTTTTTTTTTTTTTACTTACTATCACAGATAAGTTTCCTCTGAGCACTATCTTTGCCCCCAACTTCTACAATTTCAGCCAGTTCTGTTTCCTACCATCATCTCAGGTGGTTATCAGAAGTGTGTGTGCACATCCACATAAACCCATACGTGTACTCAGACTTCATGCTTTGCGATCTCTAAACACAACTGTCAGGTCCCGCACACGCCTGGCTGGAGGCGGTGTCCTCACAAAGAATTAGGCGCAGGTGAGGAGGCGTCTCTGCTAGTCCAGGTGGTGCCGAAACTCTACCACAGAAGGGTAAGCTCCGTTAAACCAGAGCTTTCCTAACTTCTGGTAAGTTAAGAAGCACCTGATTACAAATGCAAATTCCAAGAATCCATTCTAATCCCTACAGCAGAATTTGCAGGAGAGGTGGAAAGACGCCTCCAAGTGCTCCAGGTGATTCGCATCAAGGAAAAGCTTTATTAAAAAATAAATAAATAAATGGAGACCCGCCCCCCCTCCCCACCAGAGATTTCCCTGGTTTATTAGGTGGAGGAGAGGAGAAGGAGAGGGCAAACGATGGGGGAGGGGGCCCCTAGAAAGAGATGGGAGTTTTTTCAACTTTTTTCAGGAGGGTCTAATATGCAGGAGAGTTGCAACTGGGCTTTGTAATGATTTCAATTAAGTTTTCTCTCTTCTGGATAAGACAACTTCATTTTCTTCATCATTATAATTTTTTTAAGGCTCAGCATTATTGAACACTGTGCATGCACCAGATGAGGCATTTGATACACAGGCAGCGTTTAGTCTTCTCAACAGCCCTTCCTGTTGGATCCATTGGTATCCCTGCCTTCCAGACAAGAAAACTGAAATAATTTAAATAGCTGCTTAAAGGCCAGGCGCAGAAGCTCACGCCTGTAATCCTAGCATTCTGGGAGGCCAAGGTGGGAGGATTGCTCAAGGTCAGGAGTTCAAGACCAGCCTGAGCAAGAGCAAGATCCTGTCTCTACTAAAAATAGAAAGAAATTATCTGGAAAACTAAAAATATATAGAAAAAATTAGCCGAGCATGGTGGCACATGCCTGTAGTCCCAGCTACTCGGGAGGCTGAGGCAGAAGGATCACTTGAGCCCAGGAGTTTGAGGTTGCTGTGAGCTAGGCTGACGCCATGGCACTCTAGCCCGGGCAACAGAGTGAGACTGTTTCAAAAAAAAAAAAATAGCTGCTTAAAGCCATTCTCACCAGATCCCAGGCTAACCACTGAGTGCTACAATGCTGTGCTCTCAGCCTGCCCACTAGGGCCCCTGGGGACAGGGTGGTTCTGAGGGCCCCAGAGCTCTCATGTCCCAAGACCAGTTTCCCGAGGAAGAAATGGGGCTCCTCCCAACACACACACGTGCTTTGTACCAGTCCAGCAACGGTGGGCTAGGCTGGAAGGACCTTTGGGTCAATAATTCCTAGTTGTTGGCCCATCAGAATCATCTATAGAGCTTATTAAAAATGCAGACATCTAGGTCTATCCACAGAGATTCTAACTCAGTATGTCCGGGGTGTAGTCCAGGAATCTGCATTTGTGTAAGTACAACCAGTGGTTCTGATGCAAGCAATTGGAGGACCGTGCTGGAAAAAAGAAAGAGGGGGAGAAAGAAAGAAATGAAAAAAGAAAAAGAAAGAAAAAGGAAAGAAGGAGAGAGAAAGAAAAAAAGAGAAAAGCAAGAAAGAGAGAGAAAAAAGAGAGAAGAGAAAGGAAGGTGCCTGAGTGAGCCATCCACCCTGGCAAGTAGGACAAGCGGCCCCTCCATGGGGGTGGGGTGCTGCATCCTGGGTGATTTCTTGTCCCATCTTCATATCCGGATAACTTCTACTTCTTCTTTAAGTCCCAGCTCCCAGGTCACCCCTTCCCTGTGCTGTCTCTCTCCACAGCTCCAGAAAGAATTAAGCAGTTCCCTCAGGAATTTCATAGCCCTTTAGCTCCAGGCACTGATGCATTTTCTTCATCCTGTTGACTCAAGGAATGCTTTTTGCTGCCTAAATCTCTGTGGGAGACTTACTCACCTTGGGGGTGAAACCGCAGCTCCCAGGCTGCTGCCTGCCGGGCTGCAGCTGGACAGCCAGGGGCTGGAGGAGACGAAGCTGCGGAGCAGAGCCTGGTGGGCAGGAGCAGATGTTCAAAGACTGGCAGGAGCCGTGAGTGCTGCAGAGGTGACATGCCCTGCCCTCACACCCACACAAAGGCCGGGACTCCAGGCCCCTTGAGAACAGCGGCCCTGCCAGACCCTTCCTGAACTGCCCTTGCCTCGTCTAGGGTTCGGGAATGGCAGGCACGGAATCCCAGAGGCCAACAGGTTCCATGGAGCGTCCCAACTCCAGTGACAGACAGGAGGGCTCTGCGGGCAGGCTGGGAGGTGGTGTCGGCTTCCCGGAGAGGAATGCTGAGCCCAATCGTTGGTGTCTTCCCTGGGTGTAGGGGGCCCTTGCCTGCCACACGTGTGCCCGCTGTGTACATCCCCTGGGGTGCAGGAACAAATGACCACAAGCTTGGTGGCTTACAACAACAGAAGTTTATTGTGTCACAGTTCAGGAGGCCAGAAGTCTGAAATTAGGATCACTGGGCCAAAATCAGGGTGTCGGCAGGGCCACACTCCCTCCAAAGCCTCTCAGGGAGAATGCTTCCTTGCCTCTCCCAGTTTCTGGTGTCCCCAGGCATTCCCGAATTTGGGGCTACGTCACCCCAATCTCTGCAGCCACCTCACACAGCACACACGGCATGCTCCCTGCACGTCAGAGCTCCCTCTCCTTTCTCTTGTAAGGACACCAGGATGATCTCATCTTGAGAGTCTTAATTGCATCCACGAAGACTCCTTTTTTTTTTTCCAAATATGGTCACATTCACAGGTACTGGGGGTTAGAACTGGAACATATTTGGGGGGAACACAATTCAACCCCCTACACCAGCCTTGCACTAAATAAATGTCAGCGGTTAAGTACCTTCCTCTGCTTGGTGGCCTCCCGCATGCAAATCTGTCAGCACCTAATGCCACTGAACCTCTCCACCCACAGGGCCAGGCCTGCCCTGGTGTCAGTGTGGCTCATTGCAGGCCACCTCGCCAGCAGCTGGGACAGCAGGGACATGGAGACAGGCAGAAAGCCTCCTGCTCCAACAAGCTGGATAAAATGAACACCACCCCAGACCACCGTGTTGAGCCTGCCCCAGAGTGTACCCAGTGCATGAACGGGTCCAAGGCCATGGTCAGGCTCACAACCCCCTGGGAGCAGCCTGTGCCACCGGAACCTAAGCATCTCCTGCTCAAAGGTCACCCGCATCATAAAAGGCAGTTGTGGTATAGACCAGGCTGCAAAGAACCCGCCCTGAAATCCCCCTCAGCCACTTTTTCTGCAGTGTGACCTTGAACTGTTCATTTCACTTCCCTAAACCTCACTGTAAAACCAGACTGGCGATAACACCTATGGGCTTAAATCCTTTCTCCAGCCAGGCTAGGTATCCACAACTAAACCAATTCTTCCTCACGGTCCATGCAGAGGCTGGACAAGGGAGTGCGAAGGGTCGAGGCGCACAGTAGGCACTCATAAGCTTTGTGTTGCATAAAAGCATCTGACAACACAGCAGGTACATCATTCAGTGCTCACTGAGTTTGGACACACACCTTTTATCTTTACCTGGCACCTGCACATGGGCGACTCCAAAATCTTTACCTTCCTCCTGCATATCTGACCGCCTGGCCCACGTGTCAATGCAGCCAGGCACACACACTGCATCCCCACTCCTCACCTGCTCCTCCCACGAGCTTGGTCTGCAGTCCCGCCAAATTCTCCCTCGCCCTTGTCCCCAAGGCAGTCCCCAAGTGCTATTGATTCTTCTTCCTTAAGATTCCTCCTTATACCTACTTAGTCTTCACACGTTTAAAGCCACGTCATTTCTCAGCTGAAATATTGCAACAGCTCCCCTCCTTAGACCCTTCCCTGCCCGATTTGTGTTGACAAGACTGACATCTCCAAGATAGGGATCTGATCACCTGCCAGGACTGCACAGAGCCTGCGGACAGAAGCCCAAATTCCTTAGCAGGGGACAAGGCCCGTTTTAAGAGCCTAGCCCAGCCCACCCCTCCAAGCTAAATCTCACATCCTCCCCCTAAATCACAGCCCCATTCTCTCTCATTTCCACATGACTTTGCTAAGCTGTTCCCTTTGCCAGAAACATTCTTTTATCCATTCCTCACATTACTAACCCTCATGCGACCTCCAAGACCCAGCTCCTTCAGAAGGCCTTCCCCACCTTCCCCCACCAGCTCCCATGGCATTTTGTCCTGAGCCCCAGACAATACTTATCAAACTATGACACAAATGCCTATTACTTATCTGTGCACCCCATATGCCACACACCCCTATCCCCTGCCCCAGACTGTGAGCTCTTGGAAGTTCGGGACTTAGTCTCTTCTCTCCTTATCCCCAGCACCTGGCCTAGTTCCTGTCTACAGCCTGCACCTTGACACATGTTGGTTGAAGTGTTGAATGCCAAGGACAGAGCAACAGGATATTACAAGATACATCTAGTAGATTCTTATACAAAGAAAAATACCATGTCATACAATGAGAAAATTGTGGGTGACATCCATATTAATGTTGTACTGGAGTATACTACAGTGTTCTCTATGTAGCCATCTCTTCCAAGAGCTTAACATGAAACCCAACACGGTGAAGATCTTTCCCTAGGAGACTGGGCTAATGTAATCCTTTATAGAACTGTCTGGAAATCAGCATGAAAACAAGAACCACGGTTGAAAAGAGTAGTCAAATACCCTTGGGAAGCCAAGATTTTGATAGGATCTGGATAGCTATTGGTTCAAGGTTAAATTTCCTGAGTAGGGCTGAGAGTGCCCACATCCTGTGTGGTTGATTAAAGAAGATTCAAGTGTCTAGATAACAGGTGTATAGGTGGCAAGGGTCACGTTCTATGGGAAGACGAAGCAGCCTGTCACAGAGATGAGACCTGCCCCATCTCTACCCATAGGTAGGCTCAAACCTCCTCTACAAAAACCCTGCACTCAGTTATGCTGGATGTTCATTTTCTCCAAATACATTTTGCACCTTCCTCACCTCGGCCATTTTCTGGAATGCACCTGGAATACACTGGTACTCTAATTTCTACCTAGCAATACTTTGTTCCTATGCCAACGCCCAACTCATTGTGATAGAGTAATGGAGATAATAATCCCTGTCATCTCTTCCACATTACACTGCTGGCTGGACAATTGGCTGTAGACTACATTTCTTGACCTCCTTTGTAACCAGGTAAAGCCAAATGACCGGTCTGGCCAACAGGATATGGAAGCCACTTCTGGGTCTGAATCTTAAAGCAGCTGTTGTGTGTTCCTCTCTTCACCCACAAGCTGGAACACCAATGTGGCAATGACCAAGCAATAGCCACATGGACGAGGACACCACCCTCGTAGAGCAAAGTGACAAGATAGAGCAGAACTGAGTCCCTGAATGGTCTTGTGGAACTGGGCTGTCCCACCAGCCTACACTGTCACCTACATCTACACTGTCACAGGAGAGAGCTATAAAATTATATCTTACAATTGACTTTATATAAACAACACTGTATTTGGAGATCTCTGCACCTTAACTTATTTAATTATACATCATCTCCTCTGTGAGGCATCCCTGAGAGCCCTGTCTCAAGTCCTGGAGGGGGTGCTTTTGTGATAATGCTCCCACTGCACTCCAGGTGACAATAGAGTGACCTCTGCACACGTTAGAGTGTCCCTAGTGGACTACGAGATTCCTGAGGGCAGAGGCTGCACCAGTTTCATCTTTGATATCCCCAGAGTAATGAGCACAGAAATGAGGGAATAAACAGTACCTCCTACTCACATGCTCTTTTTAGAAGGGAAACAAAGATAGCAGCAGCAGAGACAACACACAACTACTTACCCAGAAGCCAGAAAGAAAGTGGCTGACAAAGAAGAGTCTGGTGTGCTGAACTAGGAATAGTAATCCTCCAAAAATAAATGCATGCTGGTAACGAAGCCTGAAGAGATCTCAGTGAAAAACACAGACAGTTACTGAAGCCCTGGAGTAGAGCTCCCCTTCCTCCCAGTGACCCCAAATCCCGCAGGGGACCCAGGTGGAGACAGCTACGTGCCTTCAGCTTCTGGGCAGTCACTCTGCACGCTGGATCACCACCCTCGGGCATGTGTCCATACAGCCAGAACTGTGGTTTTTTCAGAGCTACCCAGGACAGGGGCACCAACACTGCTCTCCCAGGACATCCCGGGAAAGTGTGAGAAGAGAGTATTTCACCAGCCATCAGGAAACTATTCAATCACAAGGGTGGTGGGGTCTGGGGCCAGACTATTAGATTTGTTACCCAATTTACCAGCTGTGCAACCTTGGATAAGGAAACTTAACCTCTCTGAACCTCCGTTTCCTCACCTGTAAAACAGAAATGATAATAGTGCCTACTTATAAGGTGGTTATAGGATTAAGTGAGTTTATATATGAAGGCACCTAGAATGCTTAGCGAATAGTACATGTCAATTGCCGCCATCAGTATCATCCTTATCCCTGTTTTACTCACCCTTGGAGGTAGCTCGCTCCACAGAATGCTTTGTGCAATAGGTAGAGCTAACAAAATACCCATTTTCCAGGTTTAAAAAGAATAACCTGAGACTCACAGGGATTGTATGATTTGCTAGAGGTCACAGGTCAGAGAGACGGGACTCAGCCCCTCCCTCAGGTACCCCGGCTCTACACTGAGTGCTAACAGAGAACTTTGCAGCCCTCACCTGGGAGCTCTTCTCCTGGGTCCTGGGCTTCAGGAGGGAGCAGCCCCAAGAGGCTAAGAGTGGAGAGGCCTGTAACCCCTCCCCGGCTGTGCTAGTGGTTTTCAGGAGACTGAGCTCTGCGGGCACTGCCGCCCATCCCCCAGTAGGCCCTGCCCCGCCCTCCCCAGCCCCACCGCACGGGAGCTGAGCCTCTGCCTGGCCAGGCCCAGGCCTAGAGGATGGGGTAAGGGTGGGGGTCAGGGGAAGGTGCTGGGAAGAGGTTTGGGTGTTTGCTGATAAAAACACATGAAGATATGTGAGGAGACCAGAAAATCACAGATGACGTTTGAGCAAGTATTTATAAAGGAAGGGACAAATGAGGAAGTGTAAATGAGAACATAGAGAAAGTGTGCTCGGGTGGGCCCGGAGCACAGGTGCTTCCGTTACGTCCTGGCCCTTTAGCTGAGGTGACAGGAATAAAGCCAGGCTGTGTGTGTGTGTGTGTGTGTGAGAGAGAGAGAGACAGACAGACAGACAGACATAAATGGTGGACTGAAAGAGAGACCCAAAGTCAAGGAAACATAAGAGAGGAAAGAAAGGATAGAGGAAGAAATGAGAAAAAAGAGAAGAGAAAGAAAGGGGAAGAGGAAGGAGAGAGGAAAAAGGAAGAAAGAGAAACACAGAAGAGAAGACAGAGAGCCACGCAACACCACAGAAGCTGTGACTGTTTTCACCACAGCCCCTGTAAAAGAAAGAAAGCAAGAAGGCAAGAAAGAAAGAAAGAAAGAAAAAATAGGACAGAACAGCAGCTTTTCTCCCGGAGGAAGCTCCCTTTCAGGAAAGTGCTAGAATATTCCAGTAGCTGGAATAGAATATTCCAGTACTGGAATTCCAGTAGCTGGGTACTGACCAGCATCTCCAGCCTCTAGTCCTGGCTAACTTCCCATTTCTTTCTCTTCATTGTAGGACCCTTCCCTCTTCCCTGAGCTGTTTCTTCCATAAAGCTGAGGAAAAGATGCTCTTGTGGCCCCTGTCTGCTAACTCACCGTGTCGGGCAGGTGGGCTTCTGTGGCAGGGTGTGCCGTGGAGAACTCTGGGAAGCGGTCACACACCATTCCCGTCCCCAGGCTGGAGAGTCTCATCCAAACCCAAGTCCAGAAACCCTCAGGCCCAAGGTCACACTCGCCCAGTATGTCCAGCGCTGGTGGAGAGGCCTGGAGGTTTCTCTGTCCTTCAGGGACATCTACCCACTTCCAGGGCCTGGCACACACAGTGATGCCTGCAAACCACAGCTCCCACATGGGCGGAAACAGCGCCGTCCCTCGAGAGGGCCAGCAGCTCTCTGGCCTGCCCTTCCCAGCCCTGCCCCCCCCCCGGGCTGCAGGCCTCCCAGTTCCCTGGAGCTTGGCAGCTCCACGGGTCACCCTGTGAACTTCCTTCCAGGTCAGGCAGGACTGCAGGCCAGGTCCCTCCACTGCCCTTGTGTTGACTCCAGGAGAAATTTGAGCCAACGCCTGTCCTTGGGCCTGGCGCCCTCTGCACATCTGCTTTCAGGCCGGAGCTTCCAGTTTCCAGTCCCTGCCAGTGCCCCTTAGCAGGGCCAGCGGGACAGGCTGGGGAATTCCCGTGCCCCAGGAGCTCCGGGTCCCAGCTCAGCGTCTGGACAGAAGCACCCCCCGCCCTCAGCGAGGGTCTTTCAGAGCTGCCAGCCCCCTCCGGGGAAGGCCCTCTCTGCCCTTGGTCTTTGAGGCCCAAACCCAACTCCAAGGCTCATTATGTCTGTATTCCCAGCAGGTGTGACACACAGCAGGTGCATAATGAAGATTCCTGGATCGATGATTTGCAACTCCTGACTCCTGGGCTTCTATAGACCATCATTCTAAAAAATCCTCCTTTAGTCCAACCCCAGCGCAGCTTGGGCTCTTCCTACCATGTCTGCCGCAGACACAGGGACCATGGGGAC
This sequence comes from Mirza zaza, assembly GCA_008750895.1. NCBI lineage: Eukaryota > Metazoa > Chordata > Mammalia > Primates > Cheirogaleidae > Mirza > Mirza zaza. Next base: position 111,156 of record VSMD01120766.1, read on the forward strand.
CCTTCTTGACTGCTCAGATCAGAGAGGTCACAGGAAATGCTGGGCAGAAATCAAGGTGTCAGAGGCTGCTCTTCCTCCAGAGCTCTAGGGGCGAATCCATTCCTTGCCTTTCCAACGTCGGGTGGTTTCTCGCACTCCTTGGCTTGTCACCATATCACTCCAGTCTCTGCCTCTGAGGCCACGTTGCCTTCTTTTTTGTGTGTGTCAAATCTTTCTCTGTAGTGGGGCAGAGAAAAGCCCCTGAGAGTCCTGTCAGCTGTCTTCTCCCCTGTCCCAGTGACTATGGGGGTCACATGCTGAGATGGCAGCTCCACCATGTGGAAACAGCCCGGATCCTTGAGTCAGAGCTGGAAGGGAGCCGTCTGATCCACAGAGAACTTTGCACAAGTCAACACAAAACACAGCGTATGCACATTGAGCTCTGAGATTTGGGGGCAGGTTTGTTACACAGCACAGCCTAGCCTTAAATGACTAAAAATCCAGGCCTTCGGACTAGGTGTTTTTACATCATGCTTTCTCCATCCACGCTTCTTAGTGTTGTCCACACCTGCTGTCTTTATTTCATCACCTCCCATTCGCCTTGCAGTCTCTTCCGTCACCTCCTAACCCATCTCGCTACTGAATTTGCCCCGTGACCACCGTCTTGCCAAATCCAATGGACAGTGTTAGATATTTTTTTTCATAACTAAATTTCTGAGGAGTGTAATTCTGTTGAAATATTTTCTTCCATTGGTTACTCTATTAGAAAGTAACAGAAAAATCGACCCAAAGTGTCTTAGACAAAAATAACAATTCATTTTGTCACATTAGAAAAGGCCCACTGGGAGAATGGACTCTGGGGATGGTGGCTACAGTGGATCAGCAATGTCACCAAAGACCCCAGTTCTTCCCATGTCTCCTCTCTGCCATGTTTGGTGTGTTGACGTGATCCCTCAGTTGATTTCCCTTATGGTTATAAGATAGCTGCCACTGTTCCAGATGTCGCATGCAGTCTCAATGAAGTCCAGAGGTAAAATAGAACCATCTCGTCCTTGTTTCTGTCTTAAGAACAAGGAAAGCTTTCCCAGAAGCCCTCTGGAAGGACTCTTCCTCTCAGGCTTCATTGATCCTAAGGGGTCCCATGTCCCTTCCTGAGCCAGCCACTGGCCAGGAGAACAGGATTGCCACCTTGGCTTCCATGATAAAGATTCACTCTCTGGGATAGGAACATCCATATTTTTACATCAAGGAGAACAGACACCTGTTGGGAAGGAGAGACAAGGGATAGGTGTTGGGTAGCCAACCCAGAGCCCCTGTGGCACTCTCTGTGATGACTCTTCTTCCTGGTTCTCCTCTATTCTGACCACTCTTTCTTGGTGTCCTCTTCCTCTGAAGGCATCTTGAATTTTTATTTCCCTGAGGGTTTTATGCCCAGACATTTTCTGGTTTTACTATCCATACCCTCTCCCTGGCGATCTTATTCACCCCTATGATTTTAATTTCCATGTATAGTCATACATCAGTGAATGACAGGGGTGTGGATACGTTCTGAGAGTGATTTGGTTGTTGTGTGAACATCCTAGAATGCGCTTACACAAGCCTGGATGGTACAGCCTACTGCACACCTAGGCTAGATAGAGGGGCCTATTGCTCCTAGGCCCACAAACCTGCACAGCGTGTTACTGTACTGAATACTGTAGGCAGCTGTAACACAATGGTAAGTATTTGTGTGTCTAAACATATCTAAACACAGAAAATATACAGTAAAAACACGGTACTACAATCTTATAGGACCACCATCATATACACAGTCTGTCATTGATTGAAATGTCGTTATGTGGCACATGACTGTATGTATGTCCGCAAGTACAAATCTGCATCTCCTGCTTTCACCACTCTCTTGAGGTTTAGTCCCGAATATAAACTGTCTGCCTCTGACATGAAGTCCCGAGGGAACTTCAAACTCAACATGTCTAAAACAGAACTGATCTCGCCCTTCCCTTCCCAACTTCCTCAAAGCTGTTCTTCCTCTTTCTTGGGTCTGTGGATGGGTGAGTAGAATCACCTTCCACTACTGACTGCTCCTTCGGCCCCATCAAATTAGGCATCAAGCCCTGAGACTCCAGCCTGAAATCTCCGACACATCCACCCCCCCCATCCTCATGGCTCTGCATGGGTTCCTCCCGGTGCATGGAAATAGCCTCTTACTGGCCTCCTGGCTCCAGCCTGGGAGCCCTCAACGTACCTCACACAGCCACCAGAATGGTCTCTCCAAACTCAGGTCATGTTATGCCCCTCCTTAACACACCCCTTAGCCCACCAGGCCTTCTGTGAGCAGGCCCTGCCTATGCTGCACCTTCACCTCACCCCATGCCTCCCTCACTCTGCATTCCAACAACATTGCACTTCTGTAAGACGTCACCCCTCTGAGCTTTTGCACATGTTGTTTCCGCTGCCTAGGATGCCCTGCAAACTTCTAGTCTTCCTTTAAAACCTGGCTTAGTCATCACCTCCTCCAGGAAGCCTTCCCAGATTGCCTTCTGATAAAGGTAACCAGTGCCTCGTCTTTGCAACAGCTTTCTTATTCGTTTGATAAGCATTTGCTGAGCACTTGCCATGTGCTGGGCACTGGGGTACAACAAAGAACAAGACAGACACAGTCCTTGCCCTGCAGGCAGGAAAGGAAAAGAAAACACAAGTACGAGACTGTCACACAAGAGCAATTGGCATAATGAGGGGAAAAGCCGCAGGGAAGACTTCCGTGGACACCTGAAGGGTAAGTGGGAGCTGGTCAGATGCAGGATTTGGGCAGAGCGAACAGCATGTGGCAAGGCCTTGAGTTGGGAAGGAATGTGGCTCATCTGAAAAATATCAAGATGTCAAGGCTAAACCTTGCACACACTTACCTTGTTGGGCTCCCCAAACCAGATCACCTGCTGGGCTCCCCTACCTGGAAGAGCCACTAGAGGGTGGGCGCCATGTCTGACTCACCTCTGCCTCTCACCTTCTGTATAGGACAGCACCCAGGGGAAGCTCGGGGCATTTCTCATGAAGGAAGAGACAATGGATCTGATGAAGGAAGAGACAATGGATCTGATGAAGGCATCACGTGTACATTGGGAGGCTTTCTGTCCAGGCAAGCTTATCCCCAGAAAAGAGGTTGAGTGAGGCTGTATTGGCGTCCCCCCCAAATTCATACGTTGAAGCCCTAAACACCAATGCAAAGGTATTAGAAGGCAGGGCCTTCGGGAGGTGAGTAGGTCATGAGGGTGGAGCTGCCATGAATGGGATGAGTGCCCTTACAAGAAGAGACTTGAGAGAGATGCCCTCCCTCCCTCTCCCTGCATTGTGAGCATACAGGGAGAAGGCAGCTGTCAGCAAGCCAGGAGGACAGCCCTCGCCAGTGCCCAACCACGCTGCCACCCTGATCTCAGACTTAGAAATAAATGTCTACTGTTTAAGCCACCCAATTATGGTATTCTGTTACGATAACCTGAACTAAGACAGACAGCCACCTCCTGGCCCACCCCTTCAGGCTCTTCTGCCCTGCAAAGGGATGTACAGATCACCCAATGAGAAAGCTGCAGAGGGGAGGATGCAGGAGGCTTCTCACCACCCACCTCTGTACCTTGCTCAGCCCCTCGGCCCGGCCCTTCCCACCCAGCCACACCAAAGAGAGCCCGTCCTCCCCTCTCTGAAAATTCAAGGCCAAGGCGATTCTTTCACGAGTTTGGACACAGAGCCACGTGCCACCAAACTAGCTCATCCTTGCCCTTTAAAGGGGCTACAGATACAGCCAGAATAAACCCTGGGCTTCAAGATCCAGGCTGGGTCCTTGATTGAGCCAATCCCAGCACCACGGGGGCCCAGAGTGGCACCCCTGGAGAGACGCCGCTGACCAGCCTGTTTCACCTGCCCCGCTTCAGACCAGTGGATGGAGGGAGGCCCAGAGACACTCCCTGTCAGTAAAAATTCAGTGATCCAGGGCAGAAGTTCCCCCAAGGCCACCTGCATCACCCTGCAGACTCTGCCCAGCCTCTCACAGGAGCTCTTAGTGTCCACAGGTGATGAATCAGATGAAAGGGAGCTGTGCAGAGATGGATAGAGCCTCAGCCCGGACTCCTTGGAGGCAGAGGCCAGGCTCACAGGCTCCCAGGGAGGGCAGCCATCCAGGCTGGGGACAGCAAGCCCTGCGGGAAGGAAACTGTGCAGTCCGTGCCAACCCTGTGCCACACCCCAGCTCCATCCCAGCTGGGTGTTAGCAAGGACCTGAGCCCAAAGGTGCTGGAATTACACACTGCTGTGCCCTGCCTGTACCAGGGGACTCTTTATCTGGGAGGTCAGGGACACCTGGCCAAAGCAATGATGATATCAGGACAACTTATGAGACAATCCAGAGAATGAAGAACAAAAGATCTCAATTACTGCAGTCCTCCCTTATCTGCTTTCCAAAGTTGCGGTTACCTGTGATCAGCTTCAGTTCAAAAACGTTAAATGGAAAATTCCAGAAATGAAAAATTCACAAGGTTTAAATCGTGCACTGTTCTGAGTAATGTGATGAAATCTCATACCATCCTGCCGGGGATGTGACTCCTCCTTTGTCCAGCATCTCTTTGCTGTAGATGCTACCCAGCCATGAGTCACTTAGCAGCCAGGAAGGTTGTCAGATCAAGAAAATATAGTGTGGTATTTATAGGGTTCAGTAATATCTGCGGTTTCAGGCATCCACTTGGGGTTGGAACATATCCCCTAATGACAAGGAGAGACTACTGTATCCAGGTCCCTAGAGCAACAGGCTGAAAAAATATTCAGAACCTTGAAGGCAGGGGCGTCCCAGTAGCGTAAACAAACTTGCTACACTCAAAGACCCAGCCCTTTCCATTTTCTTATACCCTTTCTTTTTCATGATCTGTTTGGAGACAGAGTGTGAGTGCTGCATCTACAGGTCCCAAAAAGTTAAAAATATGCTTACATAATGAGTGCCATGCACACCATCTGGGGGATGGACATGCTTGAAGCTCTGACTTGAGGGGGGAGGGGAGGCAAGGGCAATATATGTAACCTTAACAACATTTGTACCCCTATGATATGCTGAAATAAAAATTTTAAAAAAGCAAAATTCCCCCACATTTTGCACAGACTTTAGCCTGAGGTTGAGTTTTCCTTATCTGCCCTTCCTTATCTGGCATCTGACCTTTCCAAATGATCTGATGATCTCTCATCTCCCCACAAGTTTTTCTGCTTCACCCGCCCTTCACGTCCCACCCTCGGGGCTGAGGAGCAATCATGGGGTTGGGGGTGGGGGAAGAGTGACTAATCAGCACCGTTCAGGAGATGAGGCCTTGGGAGAACACCCAGGGAGCTCTAGGACCAGGGCCCTAGGGCGGAGGGACCACAGGGAAGCTTCTTGTTCCCTGCTTCTCCTTCATGTGCTGCTGTCACATGAGAGTCACATCCCAGAACCCGCTTTGGCAGGGCGAGGGGAGGTCTCTCAGGACTAAAGGAGATGGTTATTCCTGGTTCTCACACTTGCCCTTAGTAACACAGGCTCTCACATATAGGCAGGATGGCTCTCCAACAGAGTCCTCTGTTGACACTTTTCCCCGAATTAGCCGTGTTTGGGAACAGGTGTCTTCTCCCCCACCAGACTCCTCAGTGAGGAGGTGGCCCAGCTTTCTTCGAGTTTATATCCTCTTCGTGAATGTGGTAGGCTGAATGATGCCCACACACCCCTAAGACAGCCACTTCCTAATCCCTACCACCTGTAAATGCTACTTTATATAGGAAGGGGGTTCACTTTGCAAGTGGAATCAAGGATCCTAAGATGGGGAGTTTCTCCTGGATTATCCAGATGGGCTCTAAATGCAACTAAGAGGGAGGCAGAGGGAGATTAGACACACACAGAGCCACAGACTGTGGCCACAGCCAAGAAATGCCACAGCCTTCAGAGAAACAAATGGGTTCCCCCCTAGAGTCTCCAGAGAGAGGATGACCTGCCCACACACCTTCATTTCAGCCCTGTGACACTGATTTCAGACTTCTGGACTTCAGAGCCCTAAGAGAATAAATGTCTGTTGTTTTAAGACACGCAGTTTGCGGTCATGGGTTACAGGAGCCAAAGGAAACCGATTTAGTGAGTGACATCATAGGATTCATTCCTATTTATTCATTCAACAAACATTTAGCAAGTGCCTACTCTATGCCAGGCACTGTCACAGGTGCCGAGATGTGGCCCCGTGGAGCGGCAGTCCAGACAGATAATCACTCGAAAGAGTTGTGCTTCTAATAATTATGGACAAGCATCATGGATGAGGCATGAGAATGGTAGCCTTAAAAAAAGCCACCCGGACCTTCTTACAATAGTGGCAGTTCCTGTACATATTATATTAATATATAAATATACCTGCAAACACAGGTGTCATCTTCAGAGAAAACACAACGCCATCTAGATCCCAGCTGCACGCCAGAGAGCCTGCTGGGACAGCACAGGTCAGAGGAGCAGGCGGGGACGGAGCACACTGCATTTGTCCCCATTGAGGGGACATTGCAGGGTCCTCCTGCACAGGGGCCAGGTACAGCCACCGCAGCAGCCAGTGAGCGGACCTAGGAGGGGCCTGATCCCGGGGAAGACCCTAGCAGAAAGCATCCTGAAAGAGTGGCTTTTCAGTGCTAACACAGAGACTGGCTGCGTGGAATCCACACCAGACTTCAGGGTGAGGTCATGACTCCAGGCGACGGCTCGTTTCAGATGAGCCCAAACACGTTCAGCCTCGGAGACTCCTGGCTGGGCAAACAGCGCGCTTTCCCACACGTGAGTTGGTCACATCTGTCAGGCGGTGGCCTCACGTCATCGTGGTGCACTCCGGAACAGGTCACCTGCAAAGCTTGTTAAGCTCCCCTGCACCACCCTGGCATTACCAGACACCTGATTCTGCAAAATATCTGCTGATCTTCTTGGCCACGGGGCTCGCTGTGTCTGAACAACCCCGGGGGAGGAGTCGGGCAGGGCAGGGGTAAGGACGAGGCCAGGCCCGCCCACGTGAGGCTCCTGCTCCCTCAACCCATGACCGTGATCGTGACCGTAGTGAGCCCCGACCTTAACCCTACCCCTTCTGATGGTTTTAATCCTTGGAACTATTCGGTTGCCTCTGAAAGCAATGAACTCTACATTGCCTTTGCAGGGTACAAAAAAAAAATCTTCCTCTAAATTATTTCTGTAACTGCAACTGTGTGTTAGCTAATCTTCCCACCCACTCATCCCTCCAGCCACCCAAGTGTGCAGCTTAGAGTATTGAGTAATAAAGAATTAACTTTAACCTTACCCAAAAAGATGTCCTCTGGTAGCTCCTGGGAGGTACCTCTAAGACCTTGGAATCTCCTGTCTGGTAAGAGTGTCTTTGCCTGGAGGGTCTTGGACCACACTGGAGATTTTAACAATGTGATTTATGGTGGGAGTTTTGAGCCACATGGTTTCAACTCAACTTCCAGAAGGGCTGGATACTAAACATCAGCCACCCGGGTAGTCCACTATATCCACCTGTCCCAGCCCCAATAAAAAGTCTATAACGGCCAAGGTAAGCATCCCTGGGTGGCAATACTCCCTGTGTATTGTCACACATCATTGTGCTGCCCATGACTCCACTAGGAGAGGACAGCTGGAAGCTTCACTCTTGGAGCTTTCTGATCCATGCATCTCTTCCCTTGAAAGAAGAATGGAAGGCCGAATCCTTCCACTGAGATAAACCAAGTATAACAGCTTTCAGCAAATTCTCTAAGTCATTCTGGTGATTTATCAGATCTGAGGGTGGTCTTAGGGCCCCAGAACATACCACTGACGTCAGAAATGAAGGTGCTCTTGGAGACAGCCTTGCTCTCTGTAAATTCTGAACTCCTTTTGTGCCATGGACTCCTTTGGCGGTCTGGTGGGGCTGTGGACTCTTCTGAGGATGATGTTCTTAACTGCATAGAATAAAATATATAGTATTCAAAGAAAACCAGTTATGTAAGTATCAAAATAGGTGCTTATTTATTAACACATTAAGTTCTAGCAACAGAGTTAATATCTCCCATAATGTTGAAGTAGCAATAAGCATAGCCAATATTTCAAGATATCTACAACAACTATAAAGAGATGCGGATTTATATCAGTGTCAACATCACAATGTATTTTGTGGCCTACATGCATAATTGAAGGAGAGTCTAAATTTCAGTTAGAGGTTAGTGAAAATAAAGGTCTAATTTTTTTCTAACCCATGGCTATAAACTCCATGAATTCTATCCACAGACCATCGTGGGTCCATGGGTCCCAAATCAAGAAACCTGGTCTAGGGCTTGGATGATAATCTCACCCTTCCTAGATGCTTAAGTAGAGCTGTTGGCATCAATATTATTATTAACAATAATGATTCTAGCTAATACTCATTAAGCACTTCTCTGTGCCAGGCATAATGAATGCAAAAGTCCCATACAAATATGAACCAGTATTTTTATGTTATATCACTTAATGAGCTTTCTGGTTAAGAAAGTAAGAGCTCTTGCTTTCGGCCTGCTTAATACGGACAAGGCACACACCAAGTGCTTTCAGTTCATTCTTTCATTAGGCCTCAGAGCAACCCAATGAGGTGCACCCATTTTTCTTCTCATTTCATGGACAAGAAAAGTGAGGCTTAGCGAGTTTAAGCAACTTACCCAAATTATAATGCTAGTCATTGGTGAGCAAGGAATTCATATCCAGGCCTCTTTGACTCAAGACAGAGCACAGCTCACAAAAACTGGTAGAATGGCTCTTTGCAAACCAAGGTGGCCTTGGAGGTGCCACTGGATGACCTGACTGACCACTGGTCCTTCTGTGTTCAGGCAGAAAAGACTGACCACTGCATGGAAACAGATGTTACTCAGCACAAAGTCCTGAACTGCCGGGACTAACCAGTCAATGATTGCTAAGGCCGTGGGGGAGTTCCTGCGCTCACCATCAGTGTTCACATTCCAGAGCACTGGGGGTCATGGACGTCTAACCTGCTCCGTGAAGAGCTTCCTGGTTTGTCTAAGGACACCCCTGCTCTGCACACAGAGGATCCTGCAGGTGCCCCACTGAACTTAGCAGTGTCCTCGATACCAGGCCACGCGGACTTTGCTTTTTCCAAGAAAAAAATAATAATGTCAAAAAGTTCTCACTTGGCATGAACTCCAGATTCTACAGAGTGGCCATTGGCCGAAAAGCCCACCAAAGGACCAGGTGCCCTGTAGAAGTAAAGGCACATGAGGAGACGGGGGCTGAGACAGAGGCAGAAAAAAACCTTAAAATGAGATAAATCATAAAACAGAAATTGAAACTGTGTGGCATCGATGCCACCACTTACCCACAGCAGACTCTACTAATAGGACCCTATGTAATTCCCCCTTACTGAGCTAGGTACAGCCTCAGAATCCTTCTCAACACAGCTGCCCAGGTAGCTACAAGCAATGGGTTAAACTTGACACACCAACTTATATAAAATAAGTGGCAACCTATTTTTCATCAGGTCTATAATACCAAAAGGAAAGGAAGGAAGAATGTTAGACTCTTGAAATAATGACATGAAACAAGAGTAGCTAACACTTATTGAGCATTTACTCGTGCCAGCCCCTGTTCTAAGCACTTTACATGTATTACTCACATTTTCTCCTCACTACAACAATCCTATGATGTTAATACTATTACTAGCCCCATTTTCCATATGAGAAACTCGAGACACAAATAAATAGGTTAAGTCACTTGTTCAATGTCACCTAGTGAGTAACGTATAAAGTCAGGCTTTATAGTCTAGGTCCAAAACTTGCATATTAAATTAGCCACCATACTATTGATCCTGTCCAGGTGCCGGGGGTGGGGGGATGTTTTCGGCTATTGACCACAGCAATGACAAAGATGAAAACGGCTTTAGAGCTTTGCACGTCAGATGTCAGTAAAAGTGACTTGCAACATCCTAAAAGACTATTCACAGAAGTTGTCAGAGAGATGCCTTTGTCAGCAAATGCACTTTGCTCTGGTCCTGCTTTTCACTCAATACAGGGGATGTCCTCGCTTTGCAGCTCTCCAAAGCAGCTGACCTGCAGGCCAGGGTTGGCCACACCTGGGACTGTTAGCGCAGCATGTCAGGAAGCACGTATATGGAAGACTTCTGGCTGAGGCAGGGCCTCCCCTTTCCCTCCTCGCCTCGCTGTGCCCTCTAGCGCCCATGTATTCCCTCACCGGACCTCGGGCGTGGTTACAGATCCCTGGCACTGTCTAAACTGGCCCGCCTAGACCTGGGAAGTCCCTGGAATCCAGGCACTCTGTTAGCAACAGGAGTGGAGAACAGATGCACAGAAAGCCAGCTCCAGCCCTGCCCACGGTCCAATCTCCAAGGAAACAAGCCAGAATCCAAGCACGTGACTCGGCCACATATTACATCTTCTCTTCTCACAGATGGAGCTGAAGGCAGCTCTAGGAGACTGAACACACCCCCTGCCCCAGCAACAGAAGACGCCCATACCTGCCTGTGGAGGCAGCTGTGGTCAGCGGCAGGAGCAGGTGTGTCATCTGAGCTGGACTTGAGGTCACCTCTGATGCTCCCTCAAGGCTCCATGCTCAGCGACGGCTGACCCAGGCCGCCAGCAAGTGCCCATGGCAGGGCCCACGAGGTACTGCCCACTTCACCCCCATTCCCACCCCGTCCCAGAGCCCTGCTTCCCCCTCGTCTTTGGGAGCAGAGGTAGAAATGGGAACGTTTTCAGAGGCACTAGACCAGCAGCTCCACAGGATTAGAGGTGGCAGTTCTAGTTAGGACCCAGACAGACGTAGGGCCCACTGGGCTCCCACACCCAAACCCTGCCTGGGAGTCGGGTGGGAGCAGGGTCTGGGCAGGTGGGAGGGTCCCAAACCATGTCAGCATCAGGTGGAATTAACTTCCACCAGGTGGAATTAACTCAGCCTCCTCTCTTCCTTCTACCCATGAAAAAGGCAGATTTTCAGAAGGCCAACTTATAGTCCTCCAAGTACTTTCAGTAAATTTTGTAGAGTACTTTGTGGTATATAATATCTTTTCTTATAGGAAGCCTGAGGGCCGTGAGGGCAGGTCACGTGCACATATGTAGGCAAGGAAACAGGTCCAGAAGACAGGGTGAAAAGCCACCATCACATGGCAAGTAAGATGGCAGAAAAAATCCCAGCCCAGACCTGGGTAAGAAGTACCAGTTCTGGCCACTATTCCAAGCCAGGTCCCTGCGGTGCTACACCTCGCAGGTGACCCGCTCATCCTCACGAGTTTCCTGGGTGTAACACAAAGCAGAAGCAGAACTAGAAATGGATCTCTGGGATCCCCTCACGGTCCCCTAGTCGGCCCCCTGGCCCTTTGTAGGCCCGTCCCTCACTCCCCCACCCCCCACCTTCCTGCAGTCACCACTAGGTAAGTCAGGCCGTTAGACTCCCACCAACCTGTGGTCAGTGCACACTTACCACTCGCCGGGCAGGGAGTAGCCGAAATGAGAGGGTTAGGTAATTCTGTCTCTACTAGGATTACAAATGTATAATTCTCTGCACTTATCTCCAGCTTTTCTTGTAGAGAAAGCATTTCACAAATAGGTCAGGCTTGGGGTGAGTCAGACAGAAGCCATTCACATTTGCTTACATCAAGAAAACCAGGTGGAGGGAGGTGTACTCAGCAGTTCCCTGTGGCCAAGGTGATGGTTGTCACTGGGAATTCTGGCGAGAGTCTTGCTTTGGAAAGTTTTCCAGGGACTTATCTAGAAAGCTCCAGGCACATATCTTCAAAACCTCCCCTTGTTTTCCTTCTTGATGGTAGAATTCGGGACTGGTTCACCAAGCTGCTCAGGCCCCAAGAGATCACCAAGTTCACACGTGGTCCTTATTCCTGAGGTTCCCTCCCATCCTTCCTGGCACAGAAAAAAAGCAATCTGGTCAAATGGTGGCATGGTAAGATGTGGGTGTCACTCTTCCCAGAACTGATGAACCCACTTCCACAGAACAGAGCAGGGATTGGTAAAGAGTTGGTAACTCGGTCTTGACTCCGCTCGGCCCCTGCCTATGTATCTGGGCACTGCCTCTACTTCCCCTCTCACCCTGCCTTTCAGTCCTTTCCTCTCGATACTCTCTTCCCAACCTGGGGCGATACCTTGGAAAGATCCCCAAACATTTTGGTCACCTTCAGATATTAACTAATGATCCTTATTTTCAGATATTAAAAATTCCAGGGCGGTCTAAATGCAAATGTGAATCTCTTGGCCCATTCTGGGTTTGTTCCCTCCCTTCATCCTCCAACCCCCACTTTCTACCCACGTGCTGGACCCAGAATTCAAAAACCTGCTGTGGGGAGGGTCACGGTCTCTTCTTTCTCTCCCCACGTTTCTGCTCCTCCTCCCACGTTTACCACCTGCTTCAAGCTCTCCAGGTTTGGGGCACAGAGGAGAGATGGAAAGCAAAGGGTTAAAGTGGCCTTTTAATAAGGCGGTGGGTTTTCTACTCTTCTCTGGCTTAGAGTTACTAGATTTTGCAAAACTTAAAAAAAAAGAAAAAAAGGGGATGCCCAGCATTTTTTAGTATAAGCGTATGCTATGCCGTATCTGGGCACCCTGTATTTTATCTGGCAGCTACTTTGGCTGCCGAATGCCCCTGAGGCACAGAAGCTGTATTAGCTTCCTGTGGCTGCTGCAACAAGTCGCCTCAGATTTAAACGCGTAAAAATAGCGCACACTTGTTTTCTTACAGCTGTGGAGGTCGGAAGTTTAAAACGGGTCAGCAGGGCTTTGTGGAGGTACTAGGGGACGGTCCCTTTCTATGCCGCTTTTATGTGCTTCTAGAAGTTGCCTGCACTCCTTGGCCTGTCATCCCTCCCTCTGTCTTCAAAGCCAGTAAGAGGTATAGTGTCTTCTTTCCTCTATGACTTCAGCTGCTGCTGCTGTGGCCACATCTTTTCTCTTACAGCAACACTTGTGATTACATTGGGTCCACCAGGATCATTTCCCCGTCTCAAGATCTTTAACTTAATCACATCTGCAAAGTCGCTTTGGTCAGGTAAGATAGCATATCACAGGCTCTGGGGATTAAAAAGCGGACAGCTCTGGGGGGTGGTTATTCAGCAATTGTCTAAAGCAAGCTCTTCCCCGATCCCTCAAGGGGGACTTTTGTGAGTTTCTGGAGACCCACTTGCTCGGATGCCCCAGCATGCCCCATTCTCTGATCTGGGCAGCAGGGGCGATTCTCTCTCCAGCTAACTTCCTGCAACAGCTCCTCGGCTCCTGCTTGAAGGCACACCCCGCAGAGCCTCTTTCTGCTGGGGTCTCCTCTGGGCAGGAAGAAATCTCAGATGGAGTGCTTTCAAGACCTTGGAGCCAGGCTACCTCCCAAGAGGTCATGTCACCTTGGACCCCCAGGAAACATCTCAGTCCTGCCCCCCCTAAAATTGTGGAAGTGCATGCCACTCCCAAGAAATAGTTTAATCCTCTGATCTAGTAGCCACATGGGGTGGCCTGCAAGTTCTTTCTCATTAAAGAAATCCTCAAGGCTGGGCATGATGGCTCACGCCTATAATACTAGCACTCTGGGAGGCCGAGGTGGGAGGATCACTTGAGGTCAGGAGTTTGAGACCAGCCTGAGAAAGAGTGAGACCCCGTCTCTACTAAAAACAGAAAAAATTAGCCAGGCAACTAAAAATAGAAACAAAAAAATTAGCCAGGTGTGGTGGCAAGCCCCTGTAGTCCCATCTATTTGGGAGGCTGAGTCAGGTGGGGGAGACTGAGGCAGGAGGATTGCTTGAGCCCAGGAGTATGAGGTTGCTGTGAGCTAGGCTGACACCACAGCACTTGCTCTAGCCCGGGCAGCAGAGTGAAACTTTTGTCTTTAAAAAAAAAAAAAAAAGAAAGAAAAGAAAAAAAGAAATTCTCAACTCTCTGAGCAATCTTTTGCCTTTTACTAGATCTAGGCTGGAGATGGGTGATGTGCCAAGGCCTGGAGTTGCAAGACCGGTTTGGACACGTCTTAGCAAGTTCTGCCTGGATGGTCTAGCAGCACCTCTCTTTAAAATGTGTGTGTGTGTGTTGCGGGTTGACGAAGGGGTGTGGCAAGGGAGATTGTCTATTGTTCTAAGCTCTGGGTTCTAGCCAATATCCCCAGACAACTGGAAATGCCTATTTTTCTGGGCCAAAAACAAAAGATCCAGAAAATAAATTTGCAGTAAGATACAGGAGTTACCTATCCCAGAGGTATCCATGTCTTAACAGAGGAGAGGGCAACGATTAACTCAAATATATGGATTGTTAATTTAAAAATCCCCCACATCAACAATAAACCAGGAGCTGGAGCCCACCACCCACTCCAGACATCTGCACAAAGGCCAGTGTCATGGAAATCTTTTCAGCTTCCTCAAGAGAGACATTTCAACCTGCCTTCAGATCAGACTTTGCCTTCTCTTATAAATACTGGATAAGCACTTCAGTTGCATTTTTTCCTTATATCTCACAGCAACCCCATGAGGTTAGCATTTTATGATACTGAATTTGCAGAGAGAGACCTGAGGCACAAAGAAGTTCTAACCTGAGGTTACAGTCTTAGCACCGGAGCTCTCTCCGGGTCTATGCCCCAGGGCCTCTGTTCTCCCCCGGGAGAGCCGCTCAGCCATCCACCTGCAGGTCGCCTGACCCCAATACATGTCTGTAAAAAGCCCCAAGTGCCTTGGAAACTTCTCCCCTCCTGAAGATGACCAAGGGCTTTGCCAGGTGCCTTATCCTCCACCTCAAGCACTTCAAAAAGGCAGGAGAGTCTACTGCACCTGTCTGCCCACATCCTGCCGTCCCCCACGTTGGCAGGTGAGTCATCACCTTACCCACCCCACAGGGGCCGCAGCCACAGGGTGAGGCCTTCTTTTGCTTCGGCAGGCCGGCAGGACCTAGGAGGTACCAGGTGGACAGTGCAGGTTCTGAGGTCCCTGTCCGTGCTCAGGGTACATGGCGGACACAGCGCCCAGGAAACCTCTGAAGATGTGGGCTGGGGCTGCCATCTGCCCTCTTCCTTTACAATTCTGAAGGGCCCAGAAAGGCATCTCCATGAAGGGCAGTCCAGGAGGGCTCATGCCTTCCGGGGAGCCAGAATGAAGTGCTGACTCATGGACAGGGGTGAGCAGAGCTCAAGAAGGTGCGGGTCAGGGATGCAGCTTTGCGAGCCTGGAGGTGCTGATCCCAGCTCCTCCCCTGAACTATGTGTCACCCGGCTCTTCCTTTGCACCACCAGGCCCTCCTAGAGTCCTAAGGGGAAGTGACAGATACCATATTAAGCTCCTGAAAAAAGATCAAATGCTGTCCTTCCGGAGTTTCCTGTCTAAAGGAGGCCCTTATAACTGAGTGGCCACCCTGACACCAACAGGCCACATCTGAACAGCACTTGACCCTTTTCAGGATGCTTCATGACCTAAATCCCAGCCAGAGACTTTGTTCCATCTATGTCCTCTGCCTCCGTGCATCTTCTATGCCAGCCCAACAGGGATTTGTTGGTTGAATGAGTTCATGGAAATTAACAAGACCCTCAGAATGAACAGGGAGGTGGTCCGGGTGACGGGTTCATGCTTAGACATGGTTAGGAAGGTGTCCTCTCCAATATTCAGACATCTTGTTTAATTATCTTGCTCGTTGTATTGGTTAGCACTTTTAGAACAAAGAAATAATGGTGACACTTGTCTTGTTCAACTTTAATGTGACTACGTCTAATTAAACATAATGCTGATTGCTAGTTTGAGATTTTCTTTTTAATCACATTATGGATTTTCATATGACTTTTCAGAATCAAAATGATCACATGTAGCTTTCATATAAGGTTATCCTAAAAGCTTTCCTAATATTTTTTTAAATCTCTGCATTCCTGGAATGAATTTCACCTGGTCATGGTACATTCATTAAAGCATATTGCTGGATTCTGTTGTCAATATTTTATTTAATGTTTTTCATCAGTGTCTATAAATAAGATTGAGATGTAGGATTTATGTGTGTGCTATTGTTTCTGTCTTGTTCAATTAAAGTTTGTGCAGTTTTTTTTTGTTCAGGAAAATGCGTACACTGCCATGCATATTTAGTATTTGCCTTTGTATGCAGGACAAAACATCAAAGAGCATTATAATAGTAACCCTGGTTATCTGAGTGGTGGGATTACAAGGTGTTTTTCCTTCATTTTCTATAATAACTTATTTCTGTGGCAAAATATTTGTAATGTATGCTGTTAAAAGAGCCTTAATAGAAATACATTAGCAGTTATCACTGGGAAGGGAAATGAGACATTATCTTTATCTTGTAAATCTCTTCAACTGCCAGCACTTCCACCTTACTGTCCATGTCCCAACCCTGCTGCCCTAAAATAAAAAATACGTGTTACAAAAAATGTAATTACTTTTTTCATGCTACAAACTTAGGACTTCTCAAATCATAATAAGCCAGTACAACCAGATCCAAACAGTTCTCAGGATACAATGAACAGGAAATTGTGTGGCTATTGAGTGGGGGCAGGTCGAAGAGTGCTGTTAGCTCTGAACTTTGCATTTTGTAAACTAGAGTCAGGTGTAAGCCAGGCCCCTGCTCATGTGAAAGCAGGCTGTTCATCTGGGGACCTCTGCAAAACTAGGAGGTCTCATTTCTATAGAAAGTTAGCATTTTTGGTTGTGTGGGACGAGAGGAATTTTAAACAACCTGTTGCCACACACGATGTACCTGGGGCCCCAGGACATGCACCAGTACAAGGATATTGGCATCTTTTTCCCCAAAGTTTCCTAAGCACTGTACCCACTTTGACTAACTCTCTTGACATTTTTTTTTTTTTTAATGCTGGAGTCGTGAGTCATAAAAAGCAAAACTTTTTTTTTTTTTTTGCATGTTCCCTTTATCCAGATGCTCGGGTCAGCCCTTGACCGAAGGGGAAGGCAAGGCTTCATCTTCGGGCTCCTGAAGGCGTTTCATCAGCCCGCCATGGGGCCACACTGACGGTTAAAGAAGAAAAGTTAATCACTCATCAGCAAAGGAATCCATTTTTATTTCCATCCCTAAAGGATGTCAGAGCTTGTCAACTCTTTGCTGTTAGGTCAACTGTAAAATTGTTGCATAACACAACAATTTTTCCTTCCCAGGGAACTCACAGCCCGGGGGAGAGACAGATTTTGAAAAACAAAACTACGCTGAGATTAGGACCCGTAGAAAGACTTGCGCAGGGCGTGATGAGAGCTCAGAGAGAGGGCCCACCTGTCTCCAGGGGCACCTTCCCAGAAGAGCTGGCACTCAGGCTGAAAAGACACACTGAGGTGGCCAGGGCAGGATGACCTGATAGGGAGACCAGAACTCCACCCGCTGGGGGAACTGCGCCCACTGCATTCCTCGACTCTAAGCCACTGTGGATTGTAGACTGCACCACGGAGTTCTCGGCCTATTAGTCCTGCACTGACACAGCCCTGGAAATGAGCCTCTCCTTCCTCTTGGATCCTAGACACCTCACTCCCATCACCCGAGTCCTGGCCCCATTTAAATTACATATTTTTTTTTTTAAAAAAAAAAAAGACTTTACTTTTAAAGCAGTGTTAGGTTCATAGCACCATTGAGAGGAAGGAACAGAGACTTGCCATACACCCCCCGAAACTTGCATAATCTCCCCATTATCGACATCGCCCACCAGAGTGGTGCAGCTGTTACGATCTACGAACCTCCACAGGCATGTCACAATCTCCCAGAGTTCATAGTTCACACAGGGTTCACTCTTGCTGTTATGTACTCTATGGGTTTAAACAAATTTACAATGGCGTGTATTTACCACTATAGTGTCATACAGAGTAGTTTTACTGCCCTAAAAATTCTCTGTGTTCCACTGTTAGTAGCATACATTTATAGAGACACTAACACACCACTTTCTTCTTTCGTAGCATAATCGACATCTAAGTCTAAGCCTGCTTTGTATTCAACATCTGAAGATCCTTGGGAATACGATTTAGGTTATTAAGTAGGAAATGTCCAATTACCTTAAGTACTGAGTTTGACAGTTGACATCTCTGACATTTCACTTTGACGCTTCTTGTTTTATTGTTATTGTGAAGGTACGTGCTCAGTCTTTCAAACGCACAATTTGGCTTGTGATTATCTTTCAAAAAAAATTTTACAGCAAGTTTTGTGATACCATGGATAAGTAAAAAATTTGAATGTTATTTTCGAATATGAGTTCCGTTATGGAACTGATGCAACGCAGATAGCTCGAAATATCAACAAAGTGTTTGGGAAGGATGTGGCTAATGAACACACAGTACATCGATGGTTTGAGAAGTTCTGTTCCAGTGATTTTAATCTTGAAAATGAGCCACGTGGGCAACCTAAGTCCAAGGTGGATAATGATGAGCTGAAAGATGTAGAAGCAAATCCATCTCAACCTATGAGAGAATTAGCAGCAAGGCTTGACATTACTATTCCAAATATATTGGACCAGTTGAAACAAATCAGCAAGGTAAAGACACTGGATAGATAGGTACCACATGAATTAAATGAGCGTCAGAAGAGAAATCGTCTCGAAGCTTGCCTTTCTTTGCTGTCATGACTTAAAAGTAAAGCATTGATACACCGTATTATGACGTGTGATGAAAAATGGATTCTTTTTGACAATTGCAAGCATTCAGCACAATGGTTGGATAAAGATGAAGTGGCGAAACGCAGTCCAAAACCAAATATTCATCAAAGAAAGCTAATGGTATCTGCTGGCTGTCCAGTGCTGGTATTATCCACTACAGCTTCATGAAACCTGATCAATCAGGTTTGCAGTAGCCGGTGTCTACTGCAACCAACTGGATGAAATAATGAGGATACTTGTGATTAAGCAGCCAAGATTGGTCAATAGAGAAAGGCCAATCCTCTTGCAAGACAACGCTTGACCAAATGTTGCACAAACAACACTGCTTAAACTAACAGAGGCTGGACTCAGAAACTCTCTGTCATCCACCATATTCACCAGACCTTGCACCAACTACCACTTCTTCCAGGCTTTGGACCACTTCTTGCAAGGAAAAATATTCAATTCTCAACAAGCTGTGGAAAATGCCTTTTATGATTTCATTGCCACCCCCTTTCCAGGCTTCTTCACTGCTGGTATTAACAAGCTACCATTAACACAGCAAAACTATGTAGACAATTAAGGCACATACTTTGATTAATTGTACTGCTTCTTGTTTGAGATATAATAAACTACACTTTGATTTGAAATCAGACGTTTCATATTTAATGACTTAATATTTGGCCATGCTATGTGAAGCATGTATGGTGGCACACTGCTCTCCTTAACTAGGACTTGTGCCCTTGGCCTCTACAATACTTTCAAAATTGACAGTATCAGTTCAAAGTCTGTGGAAGAATCCTAAGTTCTCCTGCATCCTCTAGTTCCCCTTGAAGTTTATTCTTTCCTTAATGAGATTCCACATTATAAAAATTAGATGACTTCTCCTAAAAGTCAACCAGAAACTTTCAACAAACTGTCCATTTTACTAATGTTTCCAAATTTGGAAACTCATGGGATCTATTCTGAGAGATCTGGCCATCTTTACTGCCATCACTTTTGAAAATATTAAGTAATAATTAATAATTTTTAAGGGAAAGCCCCCTCCAAAGCCCTTTAATTCAAAATACTCTTTATACCAAGGAATGGTACTTTGAGGTGAAATTTCCTGAGCTCCTTAGAAACTCTTTCCTGTGAAAATTTTCCCTTGGGAAAAGTAGATGATATTAAATATTCTTCCACCATTGAAATTGGCTGATTCTAAGGAAATGTATTAGAAACTCAGAATTTTAAGACTGATAGCATCCCCCTCATGTAATAAGAGAAAACTGAGACAGTGAGATTTAGCAACTTGTTGGGGGTTCATGAATGTACTTAAGAACATCTCCTCACAAGATTACCTTAGCCAAAGATGGGATGAATCTGAGTAGAGGTCATGAGACTGTCTTAGCTAAAAATGGGATTAATTAGAACCTTTAAAAGCCCTGTACTTTGGCTCAGAAGCAGGACGTTGGTACTTTGAGATGGGAGTCTGCCAATCTGCTCATTTGCCAGTAAATTAATAAACTTCTGTTTCCTTCTCCCCCACACTCCCCCAAAACAAACAAACAAACAAACAAAAAAAAAAAAAAAAAACATCTCCAAGAGGCTAAACAAGCAAACCGTGAAGTGCCAGGGATGCTGGGATGTGCCTGAGCATGTCCATTAGAGCAACATGGGCTACTGCTGTGGCCAGTGAGCCTTTGGAGTGTGACCCCAAAATAAGGATGCAGCAGGGTAGATGTGCCCTGGCTTCTCCTCCAAAGGATGAAAGTTTACTTCCCATCCCCTCCAACTGGCTGGTGGCAGGTGGCAGTCACAAGGAGGGGGCCCAGCCGCCTGGGGGTTGCCACTTCCTCCTCACCACAGCAGAACCCCTCTGGCAAGTGAATGTCTCCACCTACAACTTACAAGGAATCCTGGACCTCCCCTGCTGGAAGGACTCCCCAAAGCTGGAGTGAGCGTTTCTTCCCCTGCACACTGGCAGATAACGGGAAAGACAATGGCACTAACATGAAACACACTAAATCAGGATGAGAGAGATGAGGCAACTCAGCAGTGACCAATCTCGTGATAACTGCAATTCAAAAATAAAACAAGTCCCTACTCACATGATGTCTCAGACCTCCAGCCTAATGCTATGACTGCTTTGGGAAGGGAAGTTTGCTCCAGCCACTGACCAAGCACATCTAACCCCAACAAGGCATTGCGACTGGGAGCCAGAGATGAGGCTTGCACACTTGTTTGTGGCATGGGGATCTACGTCTACAGCATTTTGATCTGTCCCTTTTTGTCTCTAAGAAAGGACCAGGGGGTAAGTGAAACCTTAGAGGCATCACCAAGGCAGCCACTGCAGGATGAATTTTATGGGTTCTAGCCCAAACTTTTCCAGTTTTTCTCCTCCCCCTTTGAGGATTGAACAAGTCAGTAGCAAGGTCCCCCACCAAACAATAGGTCCAGCAGCAAGCCTAAAATTGCATTTGGGTAAATAAAATGGATTCAACCCTTGCAGAAAACATATCTCAAGCTTCTAGGGCAAAAATTAAAAGGACTTAAATTCTTTCAGCCAGTAAACCTGCGAGAGAGGACCACCCCACGCACAGCCCTTCCCGCCAATTAATGCCTAGGTTCTCTGGTGGCGCTGGGCCAGGTAAGTGCCTATAGCAAGATCCACTCACCCCTGGCTACATGTTAAGAAATTCTGATGCCCAGGCCAACCGGACAATTAAATCAGAGCATTAGGGGAAAGGTCTGGGCATTGGTTATTTTTATAAAAGCTCCCTCTCCTGCTGCACCTGAGTGTGCAGCCAGGGTTGAGAACTACTGGCCCGGAGGCCAGGAAGGAGCCTCAGCACACTGGAGTGCCCACAGCAGCCACTAGCACGTACAGACACAAAATAGGTGTCAGCGTCCCTACGCTAAGGACCCCAACCTGTGAAATAATGCTCCAGGGGGGTAGCTGGTTTCAGGTTGCTTCCTCTCTACCCACCCCGCTAGGATGCCCCAGACAGTAGATGTGCAGAGTCATGTGGACGGCTGTTGCTTTTTGGAAACAAACATCTCCATGTTTCTTTGAGGGCAGTTCTACTGGGACTGCCCATCAAAGCGCCCACCTCCTGGCAAAGGGAGGGGCTAACTAGGCCTATCCAATTCTTTCTCCTAGGAATCTGTCTCTGGGTGGAGTAACACAGGAGCAGAGAATAAATAGTTGGAGTGATTCTGCTGGTATCATGAGCCCATGAGTAAGTAACAGCCAAGAGTCCTGGAGTTGCCCTGACGCCTAAGACATGGATGTTAGGCCCGTCCTTCAAGTCTGTGAGCTGCCCAATATCCAAGAAAGTCCCTTTTTGCTTTAATTAGCCAGAATTGATTTCTATTGCTTGCAGTCAAATAACGCTAATTAATGCCTTTATTGATCACAGGAGGTTAAGTTTTCCTCTGGTGGGTGACCACTCCAAATCTTACTGGCTTAAAACATGAAGGCTGGTTGCTTGCTCATGCTACACAGCCCATCACAGTCCACTGGGGCTCTGCGTCATCCCTGGAACACTGCCAGTGACTGTGGGAGGGGGAAAGAGCACCCTGGAGGGTCTCACAATACCCATTAAATGCTCTGGCCCCAGGAGCACATGCCATTGTTCACAGCTCTTTGGCCAGAACCAACCAGAATCCCCATGGCCTCACCCAACTGTTAAATGCCACCCCACGGTGCAATATTTGGCAAACAACACAAATGGTCTTTAGCTACATTTTTTTTTTTTTTTGAGACAGAGTCTCGCTCTATCACTCAGGCTAGGGTGCTGTGGCATCATCCTAGCTCACGGAAACCTCAAACTCCTGGGCACAAGTGATCCTCCTGCCTCAGCCTCCCGAGTACCTGGGATTAGAGATGCCTGCAACCATGCCCGGCTAATTTGTTCTGTTTTTAGTAGAGACGGGGTCTCCTTTTTGCTTAGACTGGTCTCAAACACCTGACCCCAATTGATCCTCCCGCCTCGGCTTCCAAGAGTACTAGGATTACAGGCACGAGCCACTGTACCCGGCCTACCTACATTATTATAACAGCAAATATACTGTAGACAACCAGCTATATTATAGCTTCAGTAAGTTTTTGTGGGCCAGCTTGGAAACCTGACCACTATTCAAAACAGTGTTCTTAGGAGAAAACATGTGCCAACTTCCAAGCTGCTGACTTAGAAAATAAGTTGGAACACAATCTGTTAGTAAGTCGAGGCTTAGAAATTATTTTAGAAACATGGCCCCCGAACTTGACAGGCTGGATTGAATTATTCAGCCATAACCATGAGAACCAAAGCCAGCTCTGTAATTTGTGGAGCTCAATGGTGGGTCCCCTGTTCAAAAAGCAGGGGGAAATACCACTAATGGTACTAAAAGATAAAGCTTTTCCCTTTCTTCCACAGTCTCTCTTGATTTTTCATAGTGTTTTTATTTGCTGTTTAATGTTGTTCTCAATAAAGAAAAAGTAAATTTTAAAATCATTAGCATGAATTTTTCTGTTCATTTTTGTATTGTGCAATGCCCTGTTTAAATGCAAATACAAGAGCGCTTTACACACTTCCTATTTCAGAGTTGGCACATACATATGTAATTCATTCTTAGCAGAACAATGGCAATGCTGCATGAAACTAACTTTATTTCACTTCTTAACATAAAGCAGAGTCCCAGCATTCTACCTTCAGCTTACTGACAAGGAAGGAAGGACTAAAAGGAAAAGGTAGCCCTATCTTTCCGTTTTCCTTCTATGTCACCATTTTCAGTGTTAGCGACTGATTAACACATGGAAGTAACAGCAGAAAGAGAACATACGGTAGGGTTCCTGGGTCATTTGTGTTTCTTGCCTTCTTCCTGTATTCAAAGCAAGTTCTGATTCAAACAAAAAGCATGGCCTCGGAAGCTTTTAGAGGCCTTGCTTACTCAGGCGTAGACATATCACATTTACTTTTTTTAAAAGAAAAACTTTAGATAAATTAATTTAGCAGGGTTTATTTGAGCAAAGAATGATTCATGAATTGGGCAGCACTCTTGTAACTGAAGTGGGTTCATTCGCCATGGCACAACAGAGAGCCAGACACGGAAGCACCAGGCTTTTGCAGCTAGAAAGGTTTATTGTCAGGCGGCCAAAACAAGGAGACAGGAGCCTGGCTTAACTCTGTCCCCCACCGGCTGAGCTGGGGATTGGGGCAGATTTTATAGTCAGAGGGTAAAGAGCCATTGTTTCTTGTGATGGGGTGATGCCAGGAGACATGGTCCCACTGGAAACTGCCAGGGGTGATGCCAGGGCTTGAGGTGATTGGATCCGGGATCCTGCCACATGGTGTCCACTTCTTAATTCAGTTCTCCACTCCTCGGTCCAAGCATTTAGGTTCCATCCATGGCTGTACAATTGTTTCATCTGAGCATACCCCGTTACTTGACCTTCAACTTGGGGGTCCGTGGCAATTAAAAAACAACTCACCACTCTGTTACATGAAAGTTGAACCAGATTAGTCTGATGTGGTTACACTCTCCACTAGAAGAGGTTCAGAGAACTCCACCCAGCAATGTGGGCAGCCAGTACTTAGAAACAGGAAGTGACAGCTTGATTGGCTACAGCTCAGCATTTGCCTTAAATGGACATGATCTGATCAGCCTGTAATTGGCTGAAGCTCAGCAGCCATGACTGCCTATGACTCTCAGTGATTTGTTACTAAAATATACTCCTTAAGGCAGGTTGCAATTTGTTTACATATTAAGTCATGTTGCCGTTTGCTATGTACGGAGGCAGCCTTAGGCCAAATTTAACACCTTGTGCCTGCTTCGAGTCTCACTGAACTCTCACAGATCAAGGGACCACTGGATTTCTGTATTCTTGGGGCATGATGAATGTTATATGCAAATGAGGTGGCAAGAAATAGGGTCGGACACACACTTTGCATGTCGCCCTCTCCCATGTGCATGTTCAACTGTCCCATTAGACTTCACTTACAGAGCAGAAGTTCAAAGAAAAAATTATTCAGAATTTTGAGACAGTGACCGCAGAGCATTAAGCCAAGCACAGGAGCCTTCTGAGGCCTTTTGCAACTGCATGGTACACCCCTATGATGACAACCATACCCCCTCATTATTAACCCTGCCACAAAATCAACTAGACCCATAGTCAGCAACTCTGAGTAACACTGTGCTAAGAGATATGAAGTGTGCTTGAGCTGGAGGCCTGCAGTATTCATTCATTCCACAAGTGCTTACTGAGCACCTACTATGTGCCAGGCAGTGATTTAGGTGTTGGAGATAAAACAAACAAAAAGCCCTTGCCTCATAAAGCTTACTTTCTAGCAATGGGGAGAGAGAGAGAGACAGAGAGAGAGAGAGAATGTGTAAATAAAATAAATAGTATATTAGCTGGTGATAAGTGCTAAGGAAGAAAAAAACAAACCAGGAAAGGGGTAGGATTGGATTGAGGGTTGCAGTTTTTGGTGTTAATGTATTAATGTTTTTACAGCCATTCATTGCAACAGTTAGAAGTAGAGAAAATAACATAGGAGAAAGCTGATGAGGAAAATGGAAGATGCTGGAAGTTGGAGAATAGGAAGCTTTTCAGGAGAGGGGGACACGGTTTGTGATCGGGCGGACACCCTTCCAGCCAAGCTGGTCTAGTTTGTGTAATGCAAAACAAGGTTGATTAAAACAGTTTCACTGAATGCAAGGACTGCACAAATTATTGGTTCTTATAGTCCCTAGAATGTTTAGTAGCCCACATTTAAATCAGCTTTTCAGTTAAACCTTTCATATTCATGGTTAAATGAGCCAGTTGATTAGGCACCACAGCTTAAGCCAAACATGGTGTGGGGTGGTTTTTTGGTTGTTCCTCCCCCCAGTCCTGTAAATTAGAGGTCCAGTGTGCCTAAGTGAAAGAGAGAGGGTAAGGTGTCTTTTGCCAGGCCTGTTTTATTCTGCCCAGTCACACACAGACCAACACCAGACTTTAAAGAACATCACACGGTTCAGTCTGTCTTTGTAATCAACAGTATAAACCATTCAAGTTACTTACTCCCCAAGGGAATTGTTTACTAATTTCTGTTCATTTTTAAAATGAGGTTATAATCCATTTCTTGAAAAATATAATACTTGACAATAGACATGAAAATGGAAAAGTCTAGAAAAAAATAAGATTTCTTATTTATTCCTTGTTTTTATGACGATTTTCGCTCTCTTTTAGTAAATCAATAGACAAAGATTAACAGGAGGCTCTTGAAGTCCTTGTTCTTGAGTCGTTTTTACATCTTGGGATCAAATTCCACTTCTATTAATTTTTAAAAGATCTGGTGTTTGGGTAACCATGCAAAATAGAAATCAGCATGGAATATGCTAACTATCCAGACTCAGGTCCAGGTACTGTACCCACCTTGTCCCTCTCTTTAATTTGGGCCAAGCTGAACTTACAAATTACTGCTTAGCCAAGGTTTCCTGCCTGGTCCTCCAAGCTGGTGCCTGGCGCTGGCCAGGGTGGGGGGGCTGGAGCAGCTGGGGTGGGGAAACAATAACTAGGGGTCGGGTTGCTGCCCTCCCCACACCCCACCCCGGCATGTTCATCCTGTGCTCTCATGCAGAATGAAGAGGGCCGCTGGGGACGCCAGTTACTCATTCACTACTCCCACCCGGACCCCAGGCTGAATGGGCTCTGGCATGATTATTTGTTGGTGGATTCTGCCCACGTCCCTTCAGCGTAAACCCTGGCATCACAGAAGCTGGCTCTGTCTCCCACCCCATTGTTGGGTTCTGGATGCATCTCTGCATTTCAAGGCCCTTAAAGAACTTCATGTAGTCAAAGAGACGAGAAAGGGATGGTCAGAAAGGACACCCTGGTTCTAACCAGCCCATCCAATTCCAAAGAGTTCCAGCATCTTGAGGAGACAATGAAAGGTTAAGGCACAGCTATGCCCCATTGTCCCTTACGCTAACATGAGAGTATTATGATTAAAAAAATAAAAAGCCAGTGTACGTTCATGGATTGTAGCATGCGTACTACTCTGGCGCGGGGTGTTGATGGCGGGGAGGCTGTGTGTGTGCAGGTCAGGGCTGTAGGGGAACCCTCTGTACTTTCTGTTCAATCTTGCTGGGAACCTTAAACTGCTCTAAAAAGAAAATCTATTAAAGACTAAAAGAAATCAAAACTATGAGGAAATCCCCCTATTCAAAATGTTTTCATAGCCCAGCCCAATTGTTCTGTGGGGATGAAATGAAATGAGATGAAAATTAAGGATAAAAATATTCTTTATCCTTAGCAGCAATTTGTATGTA
This sequence comes from Mirza zaza, assembly GCA_008750895.1. NCBI lineage: Eukaryota > Metazoa > Chordata > Mammalia > Primates > Cheirogaleidae > Mirza > Mirza zaza. The sequence goes on from VSMD01120766.1 coordinate 138,004, forward strand.
ATTTAAAATTCAAATATTATATTTTAAAAAACTGAACATTTTTAGTAGTTCCTATTAATTAAACAGTTGCTATACCCTGAACCAAGCACTTTAATTATTTTATTGACTTCTTAAAAACACTTATGAGGAAGGTGCTATTATTATCATCCCTATTTCACAAAAGAGAAAACAGGCTTAAATAATTTAAAAAATTGTGCCAAAGCACATAGCCAATAAATGACCAAGCTCAGAAATTAACATAATTGAATACAGGAAAACTTGACGGAGAGAAGAAGTCACTAAATACTTTTTGCCTTAAAAAAAAAACCCTCCAAAATAAACATGTAAAAATATTTTAATTAAAAATAATCCTTACCCTTACCTTTAAAGGATAAACAAGGTATAGTTGACAAGCTTAGAGAAGGGAATACATAAAAAATAAATAGAGGGACATAGAAAGTGAGCTCCATTTTCTAAGCAATACACAGTGGGAGTGGGAGGTTTAAGAGAATTCTGCAAAAAACAAATTGAAGCTAAGTTTGGAGAAAGAAAGTAAAAGGCAGGAAGGAAGTACATAAGACGAAGAAAGAATTCTGTTGATGAGGTGGGACACTCACATTTTTATGACTTGCCTAATGGAATTAATTGGTTTCAACAAAATGATACTCTATGGTGGCACTGGCCATGCAAATATGCTTTTAAATTACTTAAATTCAATTACTTGATTCAAATATAAAACCTCCAAGGAGTTTTTAGTTCTTGTTTAGTATAGGCACTGCTGCCTGCCCTGTGTAAGCCCAGAAGGAGCTGGGATGAAGCTTGACCCGACTGTCCCCTCCCTTAACTGTGGACCACCGGCCTCTGGTGGAGTGAGCGTCTCACTGCTCAGAGCCCAAAGTGATGTGTTTGGGGCACACCATGGCCCCTAAATGCAAGCCAGGGACCTCCCCTGGTGCTTACCTGAAGAAACAGTCATCTGTCCAATGCTGAAAGAAACGCTAGTCAAGTTTGTCTCCCTGAGACATTATGCTTGTCTTTTCCTAAAAGATTTTCAAGAGGATTCTTAACTTTGCTACATTTTTTGCCCTGTGTGCTACTGCAGAATGTAGCTCTATGTACAGATGGCACTGGAGGGGACTGTCCTTCCACTCCCCACCCGACTGCACACCAACACCAGAAACATCCAGACCTGTGAGATGAGCCATTGGCAGAAGCCACCCCCAATGTCAACAGTGAGTCCTCCTGCTCTCTGTTCTCTTCCTTAAAACACTCATCTTAAAGGACAAATCTTCATTTCTGCATTCTTTGTCAAATTACACCAGTGCCCCGATCATCCTGCTTGGCAGATGCCTGCAAGTACTCAGGAATCAGGAAATTTGGGTTCTAGTCCTGCCTCTGTCTCACTGCCTCCCCACGACAGTGTGGATCAGATGACCTGAGGCCCCTCCAGCTACAGATTTTTATGGCTGTTTGCGTAATGCCTCACAGCAGGTGAAAGCTGGAATGAAAAAGAACTGTAAATCTCAAATTCTGACCTTGGATATGCTACCCAAGACTGACCAGTTCACACTCATGTACAAGATCACACTTGCACATGAGCGCACACGCACACATGCCCAAGTGGTGTCTATCCCATGTGGCATAATCCAGGCTAAGGAACCGTCATCACGCAAATATGAAAGTATTATAAAAAACCAGTCTCTATTACTGTTCTGCACTCCCGAATGTGAAACCAGTGGCTCCTGCTAAAATAGAATGACTAGATTTTTAAAATAACAATGAAAGAACAAATGTTCAACCAGCAGGAGAATGATTGATTAGCAGCCATTGGTGAAAAATCTTGTAAAATAACGTAATTCTGCTCCAACTTGGAGATAACAGTCATGAGAATATCTTAAGACAAACTAATGACAAGGAAGTCAGCAAAACCATCTGCCCTTTACCTGTAATTGGACTGAACTTCCCTGTCTTTATAGACTCCTGTTATCACAAAAGAACAAAAGGAATAAAAAATAGGGATGAGTTAGTATTATTATAAATTGTTGAGTCAGTTTGGGTTGTGGAGAAACGCAGAATAAATTCAGAATGCTTAAACAACCAGAGGGTCCATGACTCTGAGATGTCACACTACCATCCACTGTGTGATTTTATCCATCCCTGGAGCTCTTCAGAGCCCTCAGTCCCACCTTATTTCTCTACTTAGTCTTTTATTTCTGTTACCTTTTATTTCTCTCACCTGTCCTCATGTTTCTGAATTATTTAACCCCGAAATCTTTAATTAAAGAAGCCAAGGCATAAATAAACTTATAAATCTAGAATAACAATGCCTCATTTAAGGATTTTCAGGTGGTGTGGTCACGGCAGCATCGTGATATGTTAATGTTCGGTTTCTCAGCAATGTAGAATCTGAAACTACATTGCAGGAGACTTATTTATAGTTGAGAATCATCATTTGTCAGAAGGAAGTTACTAATCGATCACAGTCTTGGCCCCTGCAGATCCCCAAACCGGCCATCATCCTCAGTTAAGAGTCAGCTTTCGGTTCCTCACTTCATAGGAAACCTTGAAATAAACAGATTCAAATTACTCCCAAAGAAAATTAGCAGAAAAGCCTTTCCTCCTGAGAGGCAGTGGAAATGAATTAGCAGTCAGCTTAACGCTTACTATTTATTCTCAGTCTTGCTTGGGAAAAACTGTGAATAACCCAAGTCAGAGAGTAGGAGAGAGGGAATGAGGAACGGAAGAAACGTTCTCCACCTTTGCCAGGGCCACAGTCAGCCTGTCATTTCCAAAGCCTGCAAGGAAAGTCCTGCAGAGGCTTCTTTGGCAGATGTGTGAAGATCAAGAAATGGCCCCTTGCAAACGAGTCATTCGGGCAGCTCAGCAAAGGCAGAGCGCAGAACAGTGAAGTGGTGCAGATGTCTTTTCAAAGGGAAATCCCTTATCCTTCTGGCACTTGGAACACAAGGATAGGCAGGCCACCCCTCCTGTCACACCCGCAGAGCCGGCCTGTTAAGCAGGAACAGGTGGCCTGGCGTTCCTTGGCACTCACACTCAGCGAATTGAATATCAACAAGCAGCGGTACTTCATTGCAGCTTCCAGCGCCTGCTTTGAGAAGATAATGTACATCTGCAGACTCAGAAGACGTTAATCTTTCTCCTAAGGGAGCGTGCTCAAGTGGAAGCTTTGATCAAATGCAATTCAACAAGCAATTATTGAGCACCTACCATATGTCAGGCACTGTGTGAGGTGCTGAGGATAAAAGGATGGACAAGGCAGCCCCCAGTCCTTACCGGGTCCTGAGCTAGCCCAGGAAGCAGGTAGGGATAGACCAGCACCCCAGCTGCTGGGAGGAGGGCATGAAGCAGCGAAGGCTCTCAGAAGCAGTCACATCAGAGCTGGGTATTCTCCAAACTTCAGGCTCCAGGAAGCAAACCCCAATCTTTCCTTTCAAAGTTCATTGTTCTAAGAACTGGCAAAGGCTTATAAAGAGCTACATTCTTTAGATACACAACATCCTAATTAGTGGTTGTCCTCCAAAGCCAAACAAAGCAGCCAAGTAACAGGCTTCAAAGCAACTCTTCTGGTGACAGACTAGGACACAAAATGACTTTAAATGAGAATAAGCCCTGGCTAAGCTACATTTTTGGCTAGCATCTCAATCATCACCATTGCTGGCATGCCTGATCTATTCACTCAGAGAACTCTTTTTCTCTTTGTCATCCCAGACCAAGCTAAATCTTTCTTCAGAAGTCACCAAAGGGAAATATTAACAAATGCATTAATTAAAAGATTTATGTAAACTTGACCCTGAAAACCACCACTCCATTTGAATTTAGTAAGTGAGCAAGTTCTTGAATCCAAGTCTAATATTTCTTAGCAGGACGGAGCTTCACCTGCGACTGGAGGCTGACTTTATTTTTAAGCATGGGTTACTTAAACAAAGGTTCATCCTTCAGAATGGAATTATAATATTCTAGTTGGTTCTAGTTTAGGACAGTGGACCTGATTTCTATCTCCAGCTTTAATTTTCATTCATTCTAGCATTTATGTGGCACCTACTGTGTACATAGTACAGACTCAAAACCGAGCTCCCCTCACCACTTTCAGCCCCTGGCTCCCTCCTTCATTTTTTGTCACAGCACTTAGACTTCCTGATGTCGCGTTAGATGATATGCTTTAACTAGAACATATGCTTCATGACAGCAGGAACTTCAGACTGTTTTGATCATTGCTATAATCCTGGAGCCTAAAACAGTGCCTGGCAGGAAGGTACTTGCTGGAGGACAGCACTTGCTCCTTCACACAGGTGAATGAATGGGCCAGGCA
>VSMD01120767.1:0-39630 GCA_008750895.1 Mirza zaza
GAGTCTTCCCGAGCTACTCTGGGAGACGCGCTGGGTCTCAGCGTGGAGAGTAGACCCGTCGCCGGGAGCCGGAGTTCTAGCCCTGCTCCGAGCCCTTGGATGCTTCTGTCTGTCGTCCCAGGATCTGTCCCCTGAGCCATCAAACGGGGGAATAGAAGCAGATGACTTCGTATAGCTCCTCAGCATCAGCCAGAAAGACACTCTGGTCACCATCTCACGGGGAATCTGGGCCCTTAGATCCTCATGGCCACCCTCTGCTCCTTGAAACTCTTCTCTGAGGGCATCTGGATGGTGTCTTGCTGGCGTCCCCAACCTTCCCTTTCCATCCCCCGCGCAGTTCTGTGTTGCTCCGTGGGGTTCAGTCTTTTGTGATTTCTCATCCCTTCCCGTGGCCGCCTCTTCCATTCCTGTGCTTTGACTGCCCTTGACATGTTTATACAGCGAATCTAAATCTCCAGCCCTCACCTCTCTTGAGTACCAGACTTGCGTTTACAAGAACCTCCCACGCTTTCCGCCGGCGTGTTCACGGGGTCGCCTAAGATTCAAATGTCAGACTCACTGTCTACAACCTGTGTCCTTACAGCATTGTTGCTCATCTCGGTGCTCAGGCCTGCGATGTGGAAGTCTTCTTATACTCTTACTGCTCCCCGACCTACACACCTGCCTCCTGTCCCGGCCTTTCCTCCGTGTTCGTGTCTCCTCCTCTCCCATTCTCAGCGCCGCTGTGCCGGTTGCTGCCCTGCCACCTTCTGCCGGACTGCAGCAGTCACTCGGAAGGCACTCCGTGCCACCCTCCCCTTCGGTCTGCGTATTACCTCACCACCCAGCCCTGGCCCTGCTCAGAAACTCGGTGGGCGTCACAGCTACCTGCAGAGCACACCCCAATCTCCTTAGAAGGGAGATTCCAAGTGCTGCCCCAGGGGGCTTCTCTCTGCCCTCCCCTTCCTTTATGCCTCCCTGTGCCGCGGCCTAGCTGTTGCCTAAACGTGCTGCCCATCCTCGTGTGGAACCCCCTCTTCCTCCTTCCCCACCTGGCAGAATTGCCTCACCTTTCAAGCACCAAAGCTTCATCCTTTGTCAAGATTTCCCCACGAAAGCTGTTACTGCCTGGGTGGAATCTTCTGCAAACTTCCCTGCAAAATTCGTCCTTCTCTCTGTGCCCACCCATATAGCTCTTAAGCATTTTTTGTTCAAGCCACTAGAGAAACATCCATCATACTATGTTATCATCAGTGAGTTCTGTGTCAGTCAGAGTCTAACTGGGGATGGAGAAGCCAGACTAATTATTTAAGATATTGTCTTTCAATTCAAGAAATTTGTTGCAGAGGTGACAGACAGGGCTAAGCAAGAACCCAGGTGAACAAGAGAAAGTGACCACCATCGTCTGCAGGAAGGACAGGAGGGGACTCACAGCCAATTCCGGAGACCTCCAGGCAGAAGGGGAGAAACCCTGGCTTCTCCCTTCTTCCCACCCTCTAATCCAGGGGTCCTCAAACTATGGCCCTCGGGCCACATGAGGCCCGCCGAGGACATTTATCTGGCCCGCCGTGTGTTTATGCAGCCACTGCTTGTCCTGCTTAGCAGCCGACTCGTCCCAGGCCCACAGTGCGCGTGTGTGGAACGTGCGCCACACTCTCCAACGGCCCTCCAATGGTCTGAGGGACAGTGAACTGGCCCCCTGTTTACAAAGTTTGAGGACCCCTGCAATATCTCGCCAGAGCCTCCCACTGGCAGAACCCACTGGAAGCCACTAGAAGATGTGGCCTGCATGAGTTGGTCCGGCAGGGACGGTGCAGAATGGACTCCCATGCGAAAGAGACCATGCTCAGACACAGGCGTTATCTATCTCGTTAATGTAGTTTAGGCTGCTTGAAAACAAGACCCTCATCCTACTTGGTTTTGCAGCCGCAGTGCCTAGCACCAAGTAAGGTTCGATAAATATTCAGCCAATTGAAGTGAACTCCAAGATTTCCTACCGGGACTGAAATGATGATGTTCTCTCCCACTGCACTGCCTCCATTTATTATAACGCTGAAACAAAACCATGAAACATTTTCACGAAATTTTTCTTTATAAAAAAAAATCATAGATTTTGTGTAATTATTTACTTAAACCCGAGCTTTAGTTCGGTCTTGACCCTGTTCCATTATTAACATTAAGCCAGTGCTATTTATCAGCTCTGGGCTGGTTTTGAAAACATTTTCCACCAACTGTGCGTCAGATTGAATACAGGAAGGGACATGGAGACATTGATTTAATAAACGCTAGCAATGTGAGAGAAAGGGAAAAAATGATGCTGTGGCCAATTTTCACATAGCTCACCCTAAACATGCCTTTGAACCATGCTCCGCCTGGTGCATGGCCAGGCTCTCCAGTACCGCCGGCAGCCCAGTAGCCTTGCTGAGGCCAGAGACTGGGTGGCTAGTCCCAGCCTTCCTTTTCATGCTGTCTTGCTTTCACCCAGAGGGGACATCCTGCATAAGAAGGGCCGTCACCTCAGCAGGCACACGGCAGGGGCCCAGTGCCTGCACTTTCACAGGCGTCTGTTGAGGATGAAGCAACCTGCAGCCTCACTCTGCTGACATCACCTGCCTACTGCGAAATCTCGCGGATCGCACCCATCAAACATAAGGTGACAGCCTAGACTGCCACACGTGCCCAGCAGAGTCGCAGGGAATCCTAGCCGACATCCCAAGTCCTTTGTTTTTCCACGTGAGGCAGTCGAAGCTCAGAAAAAGGTGACATTTAGTGGCTTAAGGCTGTCGCTTGAGAGCAACACTCCTGACCTAGAACCCAACTCATGTCGCTGCTAGCACATGCTCACTTTTGTTTTTCCGCACAAGTTCCAGAAGTTGTTTTAAACCTGAACTCTAAGCAGGATATTGCAGTGTTGTTATTGTCCATATTCATGAATTAGTTTCCTTCCCTCCTTCTGCCTCCTCTTTTCTCTAAGTTATTTGCGTTAATTTTTTTCTATATACTTCTTTTATTACGTTATTTGAGGTTTGAATTGAAAAATCATATAGTGGGCACTAGCCGAGTCCTAGACAATATTCAGGGTCCATATCCCATGGGGTTTTTCCCAGAACCGACTTCCTTCCCACCCGTCCAATTGCTCTCACTCCAGAGTCCTCAGATCTCACCCTGATTTTGACTCCTTAGTGTGTGAACAGATTGTCCCCAACTCAGGAAGATGGAATCTGGCCACCAACTCCTCGTAGTAAGCACTGCATGGTGGTGAAATTTCAGAATCTTTGAGATCATCCCCTAGTTCAACTTCTGGCCAGAGCAGGGGTCGTCTCCTCTGTCCTGGATGTTGCCATGGATACAGTTACTAGTCTTGACCCTAAATGACACAATGACATTATCCTAGGTTTCTTCCTTCCCTTTTCTTCCCTTCTCTTTCCCCCATTTAAAGAATTTCTAAACCTGAAGAGAATCAATTTTAATGTACTTCTATAGGTCAGATTATTGGGTGCCTAATTCAAGGGGAATACTATCTAGTACTAGTTGTTTTATGTCGATTATATCTACTCCTCACAGTAGCCATGAAGTGTCAGTTTTTATGGCCTGCACTTTATGAAGAAATTGAGAAAGAGAGAGGTGAGGTAATTTGCCAAGTGTCACAGAGCTGCTAAACTGCAAAGCTGGGATTCCATCCCAGGGTCTGAGGACTTCGGACCTGCTCACTGTGCCACCTTGTGTGTGACGCTGTGTGGCTCACTCTGCTGTGTTAGGATGTACACAATCAGCTGGCGGCTATGCCAATTAGAACTCGTGTAGTTTCATGAATTTATATAAAATTAATCTTGACATAAGTTTATGTTATTTACATTATCATTGATATTGACATAAATAATTTACTAGAAAAATTTATCTTGGTGAAGTTCAAAAATAACATGGCTTTAACTGCACTGGTAAATAAAGACATGTCTTTGTTTTTCCCAGTAAGTGTAAAGATAATTTCCTTATAATTTGATACATTATTTTAAAATATTAATAGATGTGCCCTAGCCGTGAACTATAATAGAATAAAATTACCTTATTTAATTCTAAAATTTCTTAAGTATCGGAGCATACATTTTTACTCTTTGAATATTAGAAGCCCCTGAAGTTGGTTGACCGTGAAGAGAGAGATGACAGAAATAAGAGAAGGCGGATGTTTGAAGAGAATAATTATATACGGAGGGACATACGTTTTTAGATTGTGCGAATTCATCTTTTATGAAGTGGGAATCCTGGCCAAACCACATAAAATGGGCTTGAACTGACTTCCAGATAGGGAGCGTTTCAGAAATCAAAGGACACTGGTGTAGCCTGAAGGATAAGGGTCCCAAAGCGTTCTGATAAAAATAAAACACTTCAAGATGGTCCAGGTGCCAGGGTGATAGACAGGGGTTTTCCTGGGTAGAGCATCGGTTACTAAAAAAGGAGGGAGGAAAATTTGTAACTGGAAATACAGAAGCCAAAATGGTACAGTTGTTGTTTGGGCAACGCATGCTTTCAGCAACGTGGGTGATGTTCCAACTACAAGGTTACTTTTGCTAATGGCTACCTTGTTGCCCAAAGAGCCATGTGCTGGTCTTAAACACAGAAGACCAGCATCCAACAGAACAAACACCAGTGTCTGTCACCTGGGCACCAAAGGGGGACCCCTCAATCCAAAGGGGGTCTTAATTTGGAAGGGAATAAGCAGAAGCTTACATGATAAAATATTACAGTGGCTTATTTTAAGGATAGTTTGCCCAAATTTGTGAACCGCCCCGGCGCCCCATGCATAATAAGTACACAGAATGTTTGTTGCAGTGAAACCAAGGACAGCATGCTTTGGGGTCACACGGTAAGCACTTGTCCCCCGTCCTTCCCAGCACATCCCGGGCACTGCATTCCGCCTTGGACCCCTCTCGTGGCGTGGTGTTAGGGCACTGCTGTGTTTGTTCGCTGTGATTAGTTTGAGTAACTTGCCATGTTATTCCTCATAAGAGAATTATTAAAGAAAGCAAATTGCTACCTGGGGTTTGGCTCTTGAATAGAGGTTAAGCAGTGGGAAAAACAAGTTTAAAGTCCTGCTGCTGTCAGGCAGGGCTGCCAACACACGCCATCCCTAGAAGTCAGCATGAGCACCTGTGTTGCTCATGCCGACTAACGGATTGGAAGGGTGGAGCAGACTGAGACCCATAGATAATGAATTTCCTTTTTAAATCTAAACTGGAAAGTAAATGAAGTTCGCCTTTAAAGGAATGCATATTTCTCCAGATATGAAGTTACCCATGCTTTAATATATCCTCTTCCAAAATTGTACATCTCCTTTTTACTGGAAATACTCAGGTAGGCTCGCAGTTAAGACTCAGACGTGGGGAAAACGACGCATCCATCTGGGAAAAGCACAAATAAGGTCTCGGCTGACACATTCGGCACGTAGCAAATAACCGGCCTTTTTCTTCACTTTTAACCTCCATTGCTTACGCTTGAACCTTGAGCTGGCACTGGCAGGGGTCTGGGGGGTGCCTATGGAAGGGATCGTGAATACTTCCTTTAAGAGTAAACTGTGGAATTTGAGACTATAGCATGTTGTGACATCTAACTCTTGCTATGTGTTTTTAAAGTAATATATGATGAATGCTTTGCCATTAAATACATACACATGTGGGTGTATGTGTATACACAGTGATGTGAATCACATATACATGAAAAATAGAGGAAAGCCAGTCCATCTCCTGGGAGCAGTAATGCCTTTGCAGGTATTCCTAAAAGGTGGGTCACCCCCTGCTGCTGGCTTCCTGTCCCCCCACGACATCTTCCCCAGCCTGCTGAGAAAACGCTTAGTTATCTTGAGGACTCCGAGCTTTGGCCCCCAGGACGATGGTGCCCTAAAATGCACGTCAACAAATATTTATAGAGTGTCTGCTCTCTGCAAGGCTCTGTGCTATATATGCTCATGATTCATCATTACGGCTTCATTGACAAGGGGTCAGTTTTTAAATAGAAAACTCTATTTGGTTATTGTTGTGACTATTACCTTGAGGGCAACCCTTTTTTCTGCATTTTGAATTTAAGTTTTAAAAGGTTTTTCATCGAAATACTCAAGTATGCTTGTGTTAATATGCATATGTATAAGTTGCATTTTGTATTGCATATTACAGAAATGACACTGAAGGCATCGGCCACGGATAACAACGTTTATTTAACATTTAGGATTGGCGTGATTTGCATCTGAGCGTGCCACCTCCTTTTTTAACTGTATTCCTATCATCATACCCAAGAAATTGGAGGGATTTGGGTTGGTTCGTGTTTGTTTTTAGAACGTGAAAGAATCGATTGTGTTTCTGCCCTGAGGAGCACCTCTGAGCTCTAAGTCAGTGGGGAGGCTGCCTGGGGCCAGGTAGTACCACCCCTCCTCCAGCTCCCGTGCTGAGGGTCCCACAGTCACACTTGTCAGGCAGGTTTGCCCTCACCGGACCCTCCCTCACCTGACAGCCCTTACCTGCCAGAGCCCACAGTCTCACCTGAGCCTGCAGCCAGTGCTTAATTCCAGTTCTGAAGACGTTCTGTCCCTTTCTTACAGACCCCTCTGCACTTGTTTCCTCATGAGCTCTCTCCTCCCTTGCTTCTTAACACAGTAACGACCACTCTAGAAAAAATTTTTTTTCTTCTTGGGGCCACAGTGTTTTATTACGAAAACAAAAACTTCGAAAACAAAACGATCCTTTCTACTGTAATGAAAAAAATGTGTGTTTTCTGTGCATAATATAAAAACTTGAAAATTAGTAAGGTAAAAAGTAATGTGAAAACTTGAAAAATAGTTCGTAAGGGTAAAGTGTTTTTCTTGCCTTGTCAAGCTTAAGTATAAGTTAAAGGTAGACATAAATAGGAAAACAAAATGTATCGACTTCTATTCATTTAATCCACATTTTAGCATTACATTGGCAATATGAATTGTAACAGTAAGAACATCAACAAGTAAGATTCTCAGGAACCAGATGCAGGGTTTTGCCCAGGGGCCCCCACGTCACGTCACGTAACGTGCGTGCTGCAGCGTGAGTTGCCTGCGCACCACACGGCTCCCAAGGAGGAGAGACACGTGACTTGCGTATGCTTCATGTAGCCCAGGGCTCAAAACGAGCGTGAGTTAAATACCACTCCCATGGCAGTTCGTGTGCTAAAACTCTTCTTCTGGGATTCCTCCTAGACTCCAGCCCTTCTCCTTCTCGGCCCTTTCCCTCGTCTGTAACTTACAGACCCCAGGGGTCTGCCCGTAGCTGCTGGCTGGTTCTTCCCGCGTGGTCCTGTCTGCTCTCCTGGCTCCCACTGAAACCTGTGAGATTACAACCCCCAAATCTCTGAAAGGTTAGGCCCCCTTCTAAGTGCCAGGCCCAGAGACCCAGTGCCCAATGACTTCTCCACTCGGGTGAGAACACACATCCCAAGCTCGGCTGGCGAGAAAACTCCGTCTCCAGGTTTCCCCGCACACCTCCCTGTCTGCCTGCGTTGCTGCCTCAGTCAACGGCTCCACCGCCCACCAGCTCCCAGAGCCAAGAGCCAGCGTCCTCGCTGCCACCAGGCTAATCATCACCAAGCCTGGTCACTTGCCAAGTCCCCTGCAGGCCGCCCTGCCCGGCCTCCTCGGAACCCCCGACCTGTGGCCCAGGTGGTGCAGGTGCCCACGCTGCAGCTGTGCCTTGTGCCCGGCGCCCTCAGGCTCCCACTCCCCTCTCTGCCTTTCACAGGCGTCTTTTCCTGAACATTCCCCACATTTCATTGTGTTGCTTTTACTTATTTGTACTCTAAGAAGAACTGTGGACATCCAGAGGACAGAAACTGTGTCTTCCGTCCTCGTGTCCTGAGCAGCGGCCCAGTTCTCTGCTCCCCGTTCCCACTGCCCAGGACTAGCGGGGACCCACGCGTGACATCTGATCACCACCTGACAGCACGGCTAGAGGCCTTTCCTACCAAACAGTGAGCTAGTTTGGGTATCAAGGAGAACATACCGCTGAATCTTCTTCCTTAAATTATGTGAAAAATTGTCAGGAAATTACTAGAAAAACCAAACTGAAAGCAAATTCATATTGTAAGTTGTGTTTAATTTATTCTCTCATAAAATCTTGCGCTGGCCTGAGAGACTAAAGTCGAAAATCCGCATAGGCTATTTTGATTGATTAGGGGATATACTGTGGAACAGTCGTACAGTCATACAGCTTGAAGTGTTTATTTGGTGGTGTTTATTTGATGAAATGTGTGTAAAAACGAAAAGTGTATTGAAATATATTTCTGAACCAGAATAAGTAAATCATTTGTTAAAGGAGTGAGTAGTTTTCCTTCTATAGTTTACTTCTTTTTGAAACGTTAAAAGCGACACCCTTGCTTTGTGAAGTTTGGGGACTAAGAATGAACTGCATTTTCAGAGGTTTAGAATAGAACAGGAAAACCCTGGCATACTGATGGACCGTGTCTTCATATAATAAAATAAGGAGGTGGAACTGGACCACACATTCAATAAGAGTTCTCCCTGCTCCGAAATCCTACACGTGGGACCATCATCCTATTCAGTAACATGCAGTTTCAACAAATCTCTTTGGTCAGGTCATTATGCTTGTCAAGAGTCCTCATTCTAAGGCAGTGTTCAGAATTTGGAAACCTGAGTGAGCTTGAGCAGGGCCCCAGGCAGATTTATAGGCGTTTAGAATAAAAGGATGCTTTTACAAGAATGAGTGTGATTAATCTTTTTACGGCAGCATCGTTTGAGGCATTAGCAGTAGCTGGTGACAAGATGATGAGATCTTTAGATCCTGAAGTTGCAGTGACCCACGCATAGGGGGAAATAAGTTGACAACTATCCCATTATGGAATTGCAACTATTCACAAAGATGACAGAAAGGGACATCTGTTTCCAGTCAGTGGGCAGGGCAGTTGGTTTCCTGCGGGCAGCTGCCTGCTCCTTCCATGGAAGGCCACCAAGTGCTCAGAGGTTATAAATAAGCGATTACGGGAGGCCCTTTGGAGAGCGTTCAGCAGAAGGGTCAGTGACTTTCTCGCATTCTTTTTTTGGCCTGTTGTTAGAATTCGCAGCCACGTCTAATACGTCTGCATGTGTCCAAATGCCCTGCACAGATGCAATGCCCAAAAGGGGAGCCGTGGGCTGCACGCAGTTGTTGCTCACCTGTTGCCATCTCGGGCGACTGCGAGCCGCTCTTCCCGGCTGCGACAGGCACTGATACTAATCCCCGTAGCCTCGTTCCTGTGATTGTACCTGGAACCTGGCCTGCTCAGAAGCTGGGTGAACCCCTTTTTTATGAGGAAGCATTCTTGGACCCTGTGCTGTGTTGGTCCTGAATCCGAGATGGGATCTTGTTTTTTTTTTTTTTTTTTTTTTTTTTTGAGACAGAGTCTCGCTTTGTTGCCCAGGCTACAGTGAGTGCCGTGGCGTCAGCCTAGCTCACAGCAACCTCAGACTCCTGGGCTCAAGCGATGCTCCTGCCTCAGCCTCCCAAGTAGCTGGGACTACAGGCATGCGCCACCATGCCCGGCTAATTTTTTCTATATATATTAGTTGGCCAATTAATTTCTTTCTATTTATAGTAGAGACGGGGTCTCGCTCTTGCTCAGGCTGGTCTTGAACTCCTGACCTCGAGCGATCCTCCCGCCTCGGCCTCCCAGAGTGCTAGGATTACAGGCGTGAGCCACCGCGCCCGGCTGGGATCTTTTGATCATCAACTTGAAGGAAGAAGCATGAGTGGGATCGAGCAGAGCGTCCGGGTAACAGGGTAACTCGAGAGAGTTACCCTGTTAACTTTAGAAAGCAGAGGAAGGGCCTAGAAGAGACACATGTCTTGGTGGGGACACAGGGTAGGAGACAGTGCCCCTCCGCGGGTCGGAGGAGGCCCAGCAATTATCATACTTGGCTGCGCGATAATCGTAGAGCTTTCCCGCAGCCAGATCCACCAGCATAGCCCTGCCAAGAGCAGCAGCAGTTTACTTGCCAGTTCTTGAAGTCTTTCTAGAATTGTGTTTTATTAAAGTCTTTTATTTCACTTTCGGCGAACATTTATTGTTTGCCCACTATAAGCCAGCACTCCGCTGGATGCTAGGGACAGACAGGGTGAGCCGTGGTCCACGGCCACAGAGGGCCAGGCTAAGTGCTGAAGAGCGTGAAATGCACGAGGCGTGGAAATCTTTTTCCGCCTTTGACTGCTGCCTTTTTCAACCTAAGAAAAATGACACCCTTAATGTTGACGTCCATCCAGCCAACGTTTCTTTTTGTAAAGTGCCGAGACTGAACTTGCAGTGATCAAGTCCAGATTCTGTCCTGCCATCTACATCCACTGTGGCCTGTGGGTAACTCAACCCCCAGCCTCCACTTTCTTCTGTAAAGTGGGTGTGATCTTAGTACCCCGTCACCTAGAAGTTATAGAACAGTGGGCATGGAAGTTTTTTGCAGTCTTTTCATTGGAGACACTGCTTAGGAACAGGTTAGGAGTATTTTATGATGGCTTTGATCTTTGTCTTTCTGCAGACATCGGGTTGAACAATTTTTGTTTTTGAGACAGAGTCTCACTATGTTGTCTAGGCTAGTCTTGAACTCCTGGCCTCAAGCAGTCCTCTTGCCTCAGCCTTCTGAGTATCTGGGCCTTACAGGCTCACACCAATACACCCAGCTGGGCTGAACAATTTAAATCCTTTCTGGCTTTATTTTTCTAAGAATGCCACATAGGTAGGACTGTGTAATTCTAGCACTTTCTCTGTGGTTGCTCTCTGGCTGTATAAGATGTTAACAGAAAAATGATAGTATAGTTACAGGGTCTGGTTTGTTAAATGATGGACGTTTTTCATTATTAAAGTATAGTTCTTTTTCAAATAGCTGACAAGGACAGGAGAAATAAATGCTAGCCAATAAGTTGCCTCTCAACTTTACTTTCCCTCATCTTTGCAAGAACCAAATGGGTTGATAATATCCTACATACAGCTGTAAAACAGTCCCTTCTCCTTCCCACCCGTCTGCTGGGCCTCTCCCATTCCCAGCAGAGTAACTGAGGCTTGACGAGAGCAATTAGACTATGGACAGGAGACCTGCTGTAAGTATCTAGATTCATTTCCAAGGGCTGCTGGTAGAAGGTACCACCTATGGGGCAGCCTTGACAACAGAAATTCTTCTCTCACAGCTCTGGAGGCTGGAAGTCCAGGATCAGGTGTTGGTGGGGTTGGTTCCCCCTGAGAGCCGTGAGAGAGAATCTGTTCCAGGCCTCTGTTGTGAATTCTGCTGGTCTTTGGTACTCTTGGGCATCTCTTGGCTGTAGAAGCATTACCCTGATGTCTGTTTTCATGTTCATGTGGTGTTCTTCCTGTGTGCATATCTTTGTCCAAATTCCCCCTCTTTGTAAGGACTCCAGTCATACTGGATTAGAGCCTACCCCTAACAGCCTCATTTTAACTTAACTAATTCTATCTGCAGTGGCCCTATTTCCAAATATGGTCGTATTCAAAGATATTCGGGGTTAGGGCTTCAACATTTGAATGTTGGGGGGAAGGGATACAATTTAACCTGTAACAATATATTAAATTGATTTTTTAATTGAGATGTTTTGGGTTCCTACTATATGTATTTCTCACTAAGAACTAACCATATAAAAGACTGGACTTTATTGTGCTTTTTTTTTTTTTTTTTTTTTGTAAATGCTACAATCTTTCTATTTCACGGCAGAATAATCTCTCAGCTGGGTTTGAGAAGTCACAATAACTTTCAGGTGCTTGCAGTTTTTTACTGAATTCAGGTAAAAAAAAAAAATGTTATTTAGTGGGTCTCCTTTCTGCCAGCTGTTGAGCTAGCTGGTATGAACATAGAAATGAAATGCTTGTCCATTGCTCTCAAAGAGCTATTAACAGTAAATGAAGGGAACGAACACAGTACAGTAGGTTCTGAGTAATGATCAAAGTATGTACACAGAACAAAAAAATTTGCACGGGGGCATTGTAGGCTTTGGGGTGTGGTCAAAGAAACTGTGGGGACTTCTTAAGGATTCTAGTAACACCATCCACTCAGCAAGATCCTGGAGGAAAACAAGAGATTTTTTCCTCCCAGTATTAAGGGTCAGGACAGCATTTCCATCAGAGAGAACAATATACCCAAGGACCAGAATTGGTGGAAGATGAGGCAGGGGAGGGAGTGGCTTATAGCAAACGTAACTAAGAGAAAGAAGTGGAATCAGGCGGTCAAGACCAAGAGGTGGCTTTGGATGAGACGAGAAAAACCTCAGCTGAGATTATAACGAAAATAATTCATATGGATGTGATTATAAATACACCTATAAGCATAAAAAGTTTAAACTTACAAATTTCTAAGTCTAGAGTTGAAGATTCCAGGCTAACATTCTCAATGTTCATGGGAAATTTCCATAATACAACCATCTATTTTAAATGTAAGCCCGAGCGTGTGTCATCTTGCTGTTTAAAACCCTTTACCAGCTCTAGCTTGACATTACCAAACAGTCCAGGACTCCTGACAAGACTTAAAGACCCTCCGCAGCTTTACCCCTCGGTGTGGCAGCTCTCTCATGTGCTCTGTGCTCCTCCGTATTAGTTTCTGGAATGTTCCAGGCTCTCTCCAGCGTCCGGGGCTTTGTCGCTTTGTCTGTGCATGGAACAGGGTCTCCCGTCCCTTCCGATCTCATGGCCCCTCTCCCGTAACCTGATCGACTCCTGCTCATCCCTCAGGCTTCCGGGGACCTGTCCTGATTGCTCCCTCCACTGCTCCGCAACCAGCGACTCCCGGAGCACCCACTTGTTAAACGTTCGCACCATTCGTCATTCACTTAATGCTTTGTTTTCCAGTCCAGAGGCAGGAGGCTCTGGGGGACAGGGACTGTGTCTGCCTTACCGCCCACCGTATGCCCAGCGTGAAACACTGTCTCTGGTGTATAATAAGGGTCCGGCGGGTGTTTTGCTAAATGAACGAGTGCAACACACAACAGGTGGATCGTGTCCCTCACATAAGCTTAAAATTTAAAAAAAAATAAAAATAGATGACTTATTACCAGTCACAAAAAGGGTCGAATTTTAAATGATTGCTGAGCTCGTGTAGTTGGTGTTTCATTGACTCTCGGAAATGCTTGAAAGCGTGAGCCAATGGGCTGAGAATGACTTTGTAGGGACTCCTCTTGGTGCCAGAGACCCGTGGGAGGACCACAGGACCGGTAGGCAGGGCGTGTTCCCAGGGTTCCCGGGGCCTCCCCCTCCCCGTCCCGCCCCAGGTGTTATTGAGCATTTACTTCGCAGCCTGTCCGCTCTTCCTTCTGCCACCCCCTTCCCTTTCCCCGCGTCTCGCAGGCACGGTTCGTTTGGATTCAAGTGCGCAGACGCGGCCGGCCTCTGTGCTGAGGAGGCTCCCTCCACAGCCACCTCCCGGCCGCTGCGCACATGCGGAAGGGCGCTTCCTAAAAAGATTTAAAAATCTGCATTCTGTCACCTTCGTTGAACAACAGTTAATGGCTTCTTCCTTTCAGAAGTGAATTCAGTGTTTGTTTGTTTGTTTGTTTTTCCTAAAACATAAATCAGGTTTGACTTTCGGGGAGCCCCGAATCATTCCCAGTCCCCAAATCGGCCAGTAGCTGTCTGTGTCAGCGTTCCAAACTTTTCCTTTTCTGTCATCATGCCAGTTAGTGTTCCTCAAAGCATGGGGCTGCTGTTGGCCAACAGAGTCGGAAAAGGATAGGATGCGTGTTGTAAGTTAGACGCGTTCGTGCTGAGAAATAGGAGAAAATATGTCTCTGCCCTCGGAGATTTAAAAGGTTTGAATATTCATAAGGTCTTATCTAAGCCACTCACCGCTGTTCAGTTCTTCATAGCAAGTGAGCGATAAGTAAATCCTCAGGTGGTACATCGTGGTGTATCCAGGCCGAGTAAATCCGAACCTTCAAAAGGAATCGGCACGTTGAATTTTCGGTAAATGTTCGTTCTTCTCGGCCGTCCACTCCCATAACAAGGCGCCTCTTTCCCGTGCTGCCGTCCAGCCTAGAGCGTGGCAGAAGCCCAGATGAAATGGCGGTCGCTTTGTCTCCCAAACCGTGTTTGATTTAGCTTTATGTTTATACCATTCGTCTTCTTTCGCGGCAAACATCTTGCACTGACGAAGACAGCTTTGGAAGCAGAACACCCACGGTCGGGACCGCTGCGTTCCTTCCTCTTATGCCGGGGCTTCGGTTACAGCGCTTTTAATATTCATGCAGCCTGAAAAAATAAACATCCTAGGCTGCTTCCTCTGAATGGGAATGTTATGGTTTCAGACCCCAGAGAAAACAACCGGTAAGTCCTACAAACCCAAGTTTTCTCCCTGCCAGCTGCGAAGTCGCTCCAGCTTGGCAGAGGCAGTGACCTCCCTGACTCGGCGGGGCTTCCTGGAGCAGGTGGCCCCGGGGGGCCCGTCGGGAGGAAGAGGAGGAGTCAGCACACGTGCGTATTTAAAGACTCCCTTTGCAGTAATAGATGCCAGAATCATTTCAGTTGACTCCAAATGATATTATTTCAGTCTTGGAGAATGTGGAAGAATCATTGGTCTCATTTACATCTCTGTTCAAATGGACAAGGAAGTTTTTCTTTGTCCTTTCTCCTCCTTTTGCACTGACCCTGTATTGATGCTCGTCCTCCCCAAAATTAGCTTGGCTGGTCTCTTAAATACAGAGAAGAGCTTGTGTAGACTGTAGGAGCAAGGAACACAGAGCAAGAGCTTCACACAAATCCAAAAGCCAATCTTTTAAAGAAAAATAAAATGATGATTCTAAGTAATGACGAGAACACCGATATTTAAAAGTGGCGTCTCACTAACAGAGCACTGTTCTGGAGTCCCTGTGCTGGGGGGAACCCCAGCGGTACCCTTCTTTTTTTTTTTATTTTAAAATGTTTTATTGACACTTTTTTTAAATTTTTTTATTTTTTCATATTATGGGGGTACAGATATTGTTAGGGTTACGTATATTGCCCCGCCATTCTTCCCCACGCCCCCTCTCTCGCCTTACCAAAACATCAAGCATGTCCTACTCTCAGGTGGTGTGCATCGCACCTATTTTGTAAGTGTAAATTCTTCTTGTTGACTCTGGGTCACATTCCCAGACTCACCAGCCCTCAGGGGATGGTCCCACATCCCTCACTGACAGTTGAGTTGTTTCCCACACTTTTGGTTTCTTATCTCTGTTTCTCAAAACTTCTCACTGTTATCTATCATCTCTTTCTTTCTCGGAACCCTAAGCTCTTCCCTAGATCATGTTCTGCATCTCCATGGCTGACTCGAAAGCAGCCAACAGCCCCTTTCATTCCTGCCGCTTCCCTCTAAGGATGTTGCAGAGAGAGATATTGGCATCCTGCGCCTCCCTCGTAGCTGTCGGTGACCTTGTGGGCTGCGGTGGCCAGTGGACTCTGGGAGAAGGGTCTGGGGCTTCCAGCCCGAGAGCAGAGCCAGTGGAGCTGCCTCCTCTTCCTTCCTTGAAGGCGGATGTCATGCCTACTGCGATCGCAGCCGTTCTGGGGCTGTGAGGCCGCAAGCAAGAGGGAGAAAGCCCAACACCCGGGGTGGCAGTGCTACGGGGCCAAAACCCCAGGTGCTTGTTTAGCACCGAGAAAGCAAATACCTACTTCAGAATTCTATTGGGTCAAACATCAGCCACTATGTGTTTGAGCTACCATTAGTTGGGTTTCTGGTTACAAACAGACAAATACAACCTGAAAATGCTCTTACGACCTCACCGCAGAGCAAAACGGAGATAAAAAAAAAAAAAACTCTGCTTAATCCTGGGACTGTTTGCACATTTTTAATATCTCTGTCCTCACTAGCTGTTGCCCTGACCTGAATGGGCTTCCCTCACCGGATGCCCAGAGCACCTCTGTCGCTGTCCTTTTCCCGCCTTCAGCGGCTGCCCCCTGCCCCGTCCCGCTCGCCAAAAGAGCAGCCCCCGCGTGCCCCTGCGCTGTCCTCGCCTCCTTTGCCCCCCACCGGCCTGAGTGTGTCTAGTGCCCAAGGCCCAGGGTGCCCACCCTCCTCCCCCGGCCTCTCTGCGGCGTTTGAAGGCGCCGTCCTCTCCTGCCTCGCTGGCGTTCTCTCTGCCCGGTTCTCCCGCGCCCTCCCCCTCCCCTCTCCCTCATCGTCCCCTGACGTGGACAGTCTCTCAAGTCTCCGCCACGCTTCTCCGGCTTCTCCCTCCCTCGTCTCAACAGCTCTGCACCCAGCTCCCAACAGCGTCTCCATGCGAATGCTGCTCCCATCTGGTCTACTTTGGTCCCGTTTTGGAACCCAGTCCCCGTTTCTAACAGCCGGGTCGCACGTAGACCTTTTCTCCACGCCGGCCCTGACTCGGCCTCATCCTCTTCCCTCAGACCCTGTGTTCTGACGTCCCCTTCGATCCACTTCCCCCGCAGAGTTCCTCACGCCTTCCCTGCCACTCCGTTCCCGGTGCTCCCTGCCCAGCGACAGCCCTGCCTTTCTCTCCGGGGCGAGTGCCGGGTAACCCCGTGCTGCTCCCGGCTGGTCTGTCCCGGCACAGACCTGCGCCCTGGCACCGGCCGCCTCTGAGCGCCCACGCCCGGTGCCTCCGGAGGTCCTGGCCACCCTTCCTCCCGGGCGTCCTCACGGTCTGTCCGCTGCCCTCCCCTCTGCAGCCCGCACCGCCGCCACCACCGTGTACTGACCCCTCGCCTGGCTCTGCCGTTTTCTACACCGCATCTGGAACGTCCTTTCGACAGTGGTGCTCGCACCATGCCCCTTCCCTTTTCCAAACCCTTTCGGGATTTAGAATTGTATCTAGAACCACTGTCCTTTACATACAGACGCGCCCGGCCTTGTCTGGCCCTGTCGTCCCGCCGGCTTCCTCGAAAGGCCGTGTCCAGCCCCCGCCCGCCTTCCACCCCTCGCATGCACCAAGCTCTTGCCCCCCGCCCAGGGCCTTTGCACGTGCGATCACATCTGTGTGCAGCACCTCACGCCCTTGCCGAGACGTCCTCGCCAAGGTCTGCACCTTCCAGGGGGCTGCTCGTTCAAAGAAGCCTTCTCTTAATTTTCCACGGTGGCACCAGAATGTTTTCCTTCACTGCCTGTTCATGGCACTGTAGTGAATGTTAGCCATGTTCTGTGTTCCATTTCCCCCTGCCCTAGAAGTAAGCCCCTCGAGATGTGGAACTTTTTGTGTTTTTCTTCATTGTGTGCCCAGCGACTGGTTTAGTGTCTTGCACCTAACATGGGCTCAGAAGTCTTTTTTGGGTGAACAATAGGTGAAGGCTTGGTGCTGTCTCACCGCCTACCAGATGGACTCTCAGCCCCTGGGCCCACTGTGCAGGGGCCTCTAGGGTCCAGCTTTGACTGGCCCTTCAAGCCCCTTCCCCCTCCCCTTCCCCTCCGCGGGCCCACAGAAGAGACTCCATAAGCCGTGTGAAACAGGGCTGAGCATGGTGGCTCGTGCCTGTAATCCCAGCACGTTGGGAGGCCAATAAAGGAGGATCACTTGAGGCCAGGAGTTCGAGACCAGCCTGGGGTAGACAAAGTGAGACCTTATCTCTTAAAAAAAAAATGTGAAATGGCATCCAAGAAAGGCTAAAATAAAGCCAGAGACTTGGGACTTGGGGACTTATAGCAAACTCGGGAACACCATGTGAGCCTGACATGACTTCACTCCCCTAAGGCATTGCGTACCGCACAGAAATCTCTAAGACACACGCCAGGGACCACACGTTTTTGGACAAACTGTACCTTATTTAAATCATCATAACTAGAGCTCATAATGCACTTTAGGTGTTGTTTTTCAATAATTATAACATTTTTATTTACGAAAACAATTAAACAATTAAAGTTCCTAGTACTTTTTTAACGTATGGTACCGCGTAAAACATTTTCCTCTATGAAGAGGGACCAAACAAAATTTACAATACATATCTAGATTCGCTCCTTTTTCCATGGGCGGCACAAACTCTACAGGCTCTCGTAGGAAATTTTTTCTTTCCACTCGCTGGCATACACGTAGGTTTATGCTGCTTTGTATCACCTGACAGCCTTTTGGGTGGATCTTTACGAGGTGCTCTCCTTGCACCCCCAGGGGAAGGGCTGGACAGATTTGTCTCCGGTTCCGGAGAGCCTTCATTATTGTCATCCGTTATCCAGTCTCCCGCCACCGATGGCAGAAACTGTTCATACTTCATTTTTGCTTGTGGATTGCGGACGTTGTACACTCTAAATGAATTGAAAAGTCCACAGTTTATAAGGTACAGCACTACTTTTTTTGTCCAGCATGACATTCAAAGATTTGTAAGCCTGGTGGTGTGTCAATTTCAGACCAACAATTATCAGTAGCTTCGTCAGCGTCAGAATCACTTGAAAGCAGCTCCACCTTGCGCTTCCTTACAGGTCTAATAATTTCACTGTCAGTAGAATCAGTAGAATCATCTCAACAGTCATCCGCATCTTCGATCTCACTAGGAATATCTGATAAATTATTGTTAAATATTTCTGGAAGTGTATCAGTTTCGTTGGTTTCCTTCCTTTCTCTGAGAGAGGGCATTTCTAAAAGCTCCAGGAACTTGAAGACGACTATTCCAATGACCAAAATACAAAGTAAATGCAATGCTTTATGGGTTTGTACAATTATATAGTTTTTCATAGATTGATCTGCACAGTTTTCACCCATGGGATTGCTTCATTCGATGCAGACAGGACAGTGTGTTGACATCAAAGGTCCATAACAGATGGCGCGTGAAAAACGAGAAAACTCGTGAGTGGTCCTTAACAAATGGCGCACGAAACAGGAGCAAACTCCGTGAGCAGTACACGAAGTGCTAAGGTAGGAAAAACATAGCACAAAAGTGTATTGGCTCCGCCGGCTGAGCGGATGTTGTGCTGAATGTGGATGCCAGATCTCAGAGAGGAGCAGAAGCGGTAAGGTCCTCTCGTGCGGTCCTTGGAAACAGCGTCTCCCTCCAGTGTCTTGCAACTGGTCAGAGGAGAAACGCCAGGGAGCGTTTTGTTGCAGCTCTCTACAAGCAAGAAACCTTTTCATCACTTGTGTGATCACTGCCCCCTCCCCGCAAAGGGAAATAAACAGAAAAATGTCCCTTTGGGTCAACTCTTGAGCACGAGCTGTAGCTTCTCCAGCAAGAGATAAAACCGGAATGCTCGCACCTTGTGGTCATTGGCATCCAAGGCTGCGGGTTTTCTTTCCACCTAATTTTAATATGCTACCGAGCCTTGGGAGGCTTAATTAAAACTGCAGGGAAGCCAAAGTAAGGGCATAAAGGAACTGTTTGGGTTGCTTCAGAAACCCAGGCAAACAGAATCTAGATTATTCAGTTAGGTATGCTTATGGGATTTGTCTTGGGTATTTTGATTGCTCAAAGCCTGCTGGGGAAGTCAGCTGTAGGGTTTAGACCTGAAAGGAACCATCGTTAATGCCCCCCAAATTTGGCTTTTCATCCTCTTACTTAGGCGTCCCATTACTGGTGCACCGTGGTGAGCTGTGCATGAACTTTCTACTCCAACCTGTGTTTCTTCCATTTCTCCTTCTGCTGATGCCAGATTACATGGCAGGGCCAGCCCGGTCCCCATCCCGGTGGTTCTGCCAGGCTTGGCAGGCATATTCCTGGATTCTCTTCCCGCTTTTCACTGACGGTCTTTGCTGTGTGAAGCTACAGGGCTGCCTGGGAGGCAGCGTGGCCTTGTGGTGCAGAGCACGGGGTCTCCCAGCGGGATTCTTTCCGTTTGCATGATCTCTTTATGCCTCATAACATCATCTGCAGAATGGCGATCAGGGTGGTGGAAATTGCACCAACATCCCAGAGTTTACTCCATTAATTCAGTTTTTAAAAATTTATGTTAAAGTGCTCAGCACAATGCCTGGTGCAGGATGCGTGTTCAGTGAGTGGTAACAATGGTCATGGTCACCCCAGAGCGTGGGTAGGTGTGTGGCTTTCGGCAGCAGGGAAGACCGGGGGCCGTGCACCCGGGCTTCCCCAGAGGCGTGTGGACCCACGTCGAGCCCAGCCCACGGCAGCCTCAGAGGTCATGTGACGGGCTGCACGCACTTGCTGAGGTCGATGGAGGGTCTGGATTGTCCAACAGGTGTTTTAAGCAACCAGGACTTGCAGTAAGCTTGGCTGCAGCTAGTTTGTCATGACATCCTGCGGCCCTCTCTCTGAAGATGGAATTCAGAGTCAGATATCCAGAGGAAGTTGTTGCCAGGAACGTGGCCACAGCAAGACCTGAAGGCAGCTGTTGCATCTCCTGGGGCGGAGGGGGTCTGGGCTGGTGGGGAGCACGTTGCAAAAGCCCCTGGTGGAGTGTACGCATCTAGCTGATCAGCTCAAAATAGACCCATGTGCAAGGGCCTGCCCTGAGACCCGAGTGCGGGAAAGTCACCTAAGAGGAAAGTTTTACCCGATGTCTACTTGAAAGTGCTTAGTGTCAGTTGCTAAAAGTTTATGAGCTGCTGTTACCTGGAGGGCACTCTGCTCTGAGCCTTCGCTTCCTTTCCAGGTGTTTGTCCCTCGGTCAAGCAGGCCCTGTAGAAGGTGTGGTGTATATGGACGGACTGCATAAAAAATGGTCTCCCCTTCGCTGCGTCCACCGACTCCATTGCTAAGCATTTGCCTGTGTCATGGGAGCTGCCGAGGACGCAGGGGTGTGGAGGACGCAGGCCTCCCTTTAGCTGTGAGTCCAGGGGAGAGGATGGGCCCACAAGCAAGCGCGGCGCTGGGCACGGCACAAACCACAGGCACCATGGCAGGAGCGCACTTCGGGGTCTGCAGACCTGGGTCCCACGGCGGGTTTATCCCTGGCCAGCTGCGTGACCTGTGGAAGCATTATTTGACCTCTCTGAACTGTCCCCTCCTGTCCAATGGAGGATACTGCTGCTGTAGGGTCATCTGTGTGTATGAAATGAAAGCAAGCGACCGTCACGCCACCTGGCAACTGGTGGCCAGGCGACAGCTGGTAGCTGTGGAATCGCTGTCATGCTGGAGGAGCACTGGTGAGGAAGTGCGTCATTCTGCCTGGAGAAGCTGAGGAGGTGACATTTGAACTGACTCTTGAAGGAGGAAGAGGAATTCTCAAAGCCAGACAAAACGGCGGGGTGGGGCACTGTTAGCTGAGTGCAAAATAAGAAATTAAGATGGGCTAAGGCAAAAGTAAAAGACATGGAGAATCTGAAGAAATGTGGACAGTTGAGCATGGCTGGTGTGCAGGCTGCTGGTGACTAGATCTGCGCCAAGATCTGGGGCCCGAACGACAGGCAAGACCGTGAGCAGACTCAGACGACATTCTTCAGAGTTAGATTTTGCCAAATTTTGCAAGAATGTACTAGCACTCAATCCCAGCTACTGTTATTAAGTGCCAGGTACTCTACCAAGCTATTGATATATGTTGTTGGATGCTAGGATAAGATACCTCATTTTACAGATGGATAAACTCGAGCTGGTGGAGATTAAGTTGCTCAATCATTAAACTCACCAGATTTGAGTCACGGTGGGTTACCCAGCTGTCTGCCTGAGGGTCGTGTTATCTCACTTGATATTTCATGTTAAATTTTGTTACCTTCTTTTTCTGTTTCGTATTCTCACTTATTGCTATTCTACTCTGAGCACCTTTGGAGCAAACCAACACACCAAATGAATGAGCTCTCTCCACTGATAGCAGCTTGAACGAGTTGACCAGGCAGCAGTGGGGCTGTGGCTCACTCTCCTAGTGTGATTCGCTAATGTAAAGATTCATTTTTACTCTGTGTCATATGGTTCCGCCCAAAGAAATCAAGCATTATATTAAAAACTGCACACTATATTTTAATTTTTCGTGATAGAGATTATTAGGCTTGAGTCCCAAATAATGTAATACAGGACATATTTAGTGGAGGTTAAATATGTGGATTTCATAAAATTTTGCATGTCACCAAAAAAGAAACAGATTCAAAACAACTCTACATGGTCCCTCCTCAATCAAAAGATTGGACAAGTCCATGTTGAGCATCAGCCCTAGGAATCTGGGGTATGTCATGCCCCCGAGTACCCGGAGTCCTGTAATCTGAACCGCTGCTGTCAAACTCACCTCCTCAAAATACTCGCCGCACGTTGATTTTGGATGAGTTCTAAACAGGTGCTTCCTGTGTGTGGCGCGTGGTTTAAGCCGGAGCCTCCCTCACGTCCGCTGCGCTCAGCTGGGGCCGCAGGTCCAGCCGATGCTCTGTGCGTGTGAGTCTGCTCGCCCGACAGCCAGTCCTTGCCGGTTCCCACCTCGGCCGGCCCTGGACACAGAGCAGATGTTGGGGATTACAGGGAAGGATTCAGGAGGCCGTGGGCCCGAGCGTCTGCAGAAGTCGTTCATTGCGCAGATGCAGACAGGCCCTGCGGAGCCCTCAGTGAGAAGTTCGGTGAAACAAGCCTCGGCGGTCCCGCACATCAGGACACACAGCAGATGTGTTCCCAGTGTCCTTTAAGTGAAAGAGAAGTAGTAAATCCGTCACCGTCAAGTCAAGCTGAAGGCGGAAGGGAAATAATCCCAGTCCCACAAATTTTCATCTGAGCTCTAATCTGTGAATTAAGTAGCAGGACGATGTATCAGAGGAGAACCTTCTGGTTGCTTCCATGATGCGTCATCGGAAGACGGTTTGCAGAACACTGGAAGGCTGATCGCCCCCTCGGGGAAATTCCTTTAAGGCCGGGCTCGCTCTTCCCCAGTACAACACAGAGTCCTTGCGTCCTGGTCAGTTCCCATTGTCCTGGAGTTTCTTCGTCTCGATGCTCCACCGATGTGTGGTCTGCCCCCTCAGCCCGCGGTCCAGGACGCTGTAGGCTGTGGCCCGTTTTGCCACGTGCCCGGCGAACCGCCTCAGCCCTGCGCCCTGCTAGCTGGAGCAGGGCTCTGCACAGAGCCAGCCAGAGGTGGCCTTCTGCCCTCCTCCGTGTTTCCGAGTCACACTCTATAAACTTGACTGATGAACCCAAGCTCTGCGATCCTCACAGCAGATGTATCTGTTCCTGCGTTTCAGTACGTGCTGGTGGTTTAAAAATCAGGTTATTTAAAGGAGCCACAAAGAACAGGATGATATGATGAGAATTTCCTTGACCAGTAATGGTCATCTAAGAAAAATTTAGAAATAAGGCCAAGTATGTAAATAGGGATTCTAGGAGGAATCCAATACAGAAAACATGTTTCTCAAATTTTTCTCTTCCATTGGTTCCCTGGCCAACTTATTTAAAGGCCATGAAGGATTTCAGTGGGAAGAATGATGAGCACAGATGTGTGCTCGACTGTTACTGCCTTAGAGTTGATTTGATTTTTTGATTTGGGTTTTTTTTTATTATTGTTGTTGTTTTTTTTTTTTTTTCAAGAATGTAGTATGGTCACGTGGTTTTTAACAAAAGGGATACAGTCTGAGAAATGTGTCCTTAGGGAATTTTGTTACTGTGTGAATATCACAGAGTGTGCTTACACAAACCTAGATGCTACAGCCTGCTACACACCTAGGCTGTATGGTGTAGGTGCAGCCTGTTGCTCATAGGCTACAAACCTGTACAGCGTGTTACTGTACTGAATATTGCAGGTAGCCGTGACATAAAGGTAGGTAAATGTACACATAAATATATCTCAGCATCAAAAAGGCACAGTGAAAATGCAGTATAAAAGATAAAAAAAAAAAAAAAGGATATATCTGTCTAGGGCATTTACCATGAATGGAGCTTGCAGGACTGGAAGCTGCTGTAGGTGAGTCAGGGAGTGAGCAAAAGTGACCATGAGGCCCGGGACACTTCTGTACAGCTGGTAGCACAGCAGGTCTGTTTATACCAGCATCGCTACAAACATGTAAGTAACGTGTGATGTTATACGATGGCAACAATGTCACTAGGTGACAAGAATCTTTCAACTCTGTTATCTTGGGGAGCCACCATCATATATGTGGTTAGTTGCTGAGCAAAACACTGTTACACAGCCCATGACCGTATGCACTGACTGTACATACGTCTGTTTTCCTGGGATAAGTACTGAAATGTTTCTGCTGGGGAGAAAACAAGTCATTAATTAGGAGAACAAAGTAACTGACAGTAGTTTATTAATGTTTTTAAAGGAAAAGAAATAGAGGAGACATAAAACTATATATCATTGGCATGGAATACCATAGTAAGCAAGTAAAAGACACGAGGAAAAGCACAGTGTACCTTTGCAAGAAATTTTCTACACATCAAGGTCTCGAGTACAATCATAGCATTCATTCATTGAACTGTAATACCTTGGACGTTTTTTTCCTTTTCTTTTTGGTCTACTAGCAATTCAAAGTAACTTCATTGTTCTTTTGTTGTTGTTGTTGAAAAATGAGAAAAAAGGCTAATTATCATATTTTGCTTATCTTTGAAAACATCTTCAATTTTCAAAAATTAATGGAGAAATGGACTGGTCTGTAAAAACAAAAGAAATTCCTCAGAGCCTTTAACAATATTAAGGGGACGAAGGTCTGGAAGATTTTGTGAAAGAGCGTCTATCACATGTTATTTACATATTAACCAATTTTAGATGAGGGAACACCGCTAATGTAGAAGGCTCTCTACAGAAGGATCAGTCGAAAGTGCTCAGGTTTGCTCATGGCTAAGAATTTTGAAGCCAGGGAAACTGCACTGAAAAGATAAATGGAAATATATTGGAAAGGGAAATATAGCCAAAGTGTTTCCATTAGGGCATGATGAAAAAAGCTGGATCTGTTTTATGTAAATTTTCAGCAGTGACCTGGTAAAGAAAGTCAGAAGTGCATTAATTAAATTTGCAGAGCCAGAGAAGGTGAAGACCCAGGAGGTTAAACATAAAACTACAGATGGACTGAGAGAGACGAGAGAGGAAATGGACAGATTTTGCAGCACGATATCCAGCCTGCAAATGCGCAGGCAGCTACAGTGGGGAATACCGGCCAGAGACAGATAGCCGGTCTAAAGAAAAAGTTAATAAAACGTCGAGTCTGAGAAATGGCGCAGACCAAAGCCAGGAAATGACGAAGCTGTGGATCCCGCAGTAACTGTAAATTAGCCCCTTGCACATACGCGGCACCTCATATGCCTGTCTGTGGTGCTGACTTTCACGCCTGAGCACGCATGTGTGTGTGTGCTTCGCCTGAGTTACGGCCGTGAAGGGAGCGGAGGCGCTAACGGGATGTGGAACGGATGGCTGGCCCCTTTCACGGGCCGCCCAGGACCCCGAGCCCCAGCTGCTCACGCGCCTTGGAATGGAGCGAGCAGGGAGAGGCTTCGGTTCTGGGTCGCGCTGCTGGGCAGAGGGCCCAGGAGGGGACGCACGCCTCTTGGCAGTTGCAGAGAAGTCGCGGGCGTCGCGGGGAGGTGGAAGGAAGCCTGTGACACGCACGTTCCAGAGACGACACAGCGGAGTCACTGTGCCCCCACTCCTGGTTTCTCCTTCCCTTTGCTTGCCTGGCGTGAACCCCTCCTCTTGCACTAACACGCTCCTTTGCTTTCTGCGCGTGTGCCGTACCGTGTTTCCCCGCTGCAGACCCTCTGCCTTCGTGGGCTCACTGCAGGCGCTAAAATGCGGGACCTTCCCTTTAAAGCTTCCCACCTACTGACGCGGTTGTTTCTTGGTCTGGTTTGGGGGTTTTTTTGAAACCAAGTACTCATAGGCATTTTGGAAGGGATGTTAGAATAAGATTGCTAGGTAAGGTTCAAAATTGGTTAATGCATACAGAGCAATAAAACTATAATTTATTCATTATAAGTAAATTCTAGAACCAAAGAGAAAATCTTAAAACATACATATTATTTCAAAGGAACAACGATAAGACTGACAGCAGGTTTTTTTTTTTTTTTTTTTTTGAGACAAAGTCTCGCTTTGTTGCCCAGGCTAGAGTGAGTGCCGTGGCGTCAGCCTAGCTCACAGCAACCTCAGACTCCTGGGCTCAAGCAATCCGGCTGCCTCAGCCTCCCGAGTAGCTGGGACTATAGGCACGCACCACCATGCCCGGCTAATTTTTTGGTATATATAATTTTAGTTGATCAATTTCTTTCTATTTTTAGTAGAGACGGGATCTCTCTCAGGCTGGTTTCGAACTCCTGACCTCGAGCAATCTGCCCGCCTTGGCCTCCCAGAGTGCTAGGATTACAGGCGTGAGCCACCGCGCCCGGCCAAGGGGTCTGCAACTTCTTCCTGAATCGTTCAGGCCGTCTCTCTCCTAGTTCTTGTGACTGTTTCCAGCATCTTCTACCTTTCCTTGTCATAGTAGCGCTGATTTTCCACCCTCCTTCCTGACTTTTGCCACACTGGGGGTCTTTCTACCTGTGTAGACGACTCTTCTGTTACCACATCTTCGTGGTCCTCTGGCCGCCTTGGCTTCCCAAGACCCCTTTCCACGGCCACCTCCCATCCCCAGGCAGGGCCCGAGCCCCGACCCGGCCTCTAGACTCTGCGTCTTCTCCAAGATCTCAGCCTCCGCTTCCGCTCGGCTCACAACAATCCCTGTTCCCCCACCGCCTGCCAGCCCGTCCCACGGACACTGCCTTCAGCTCCACTGCCAGGACCCGTCGGCAGCCTCTCGGACTTGGAGCGGGTGCCCGATAGACATACTCGTACCAGTTCCCCCAGCCTCCGTCTTCCTTCCTCCAGCCGGGCTCCCAGCCCCGTTCACTCTAGTCCTGAATCCCCTTGCCCTTGCGGTTCTGCTGTCCGCCCTGGCCCTGCCCGGCTCGGTGCCCCCAGGCTGCTGGGCTCTCCTGGGGCAGGGCAGAGGGCCTAGAGTCTAGACCCTGAACGCCGTCCCTCCTGTTCGCCCTGCAGTCCCTGCAGCAGCGCATGCTGAATTGTGCCTTGGCAACTCCGTCTGTGTCCCCCCAGCCTTTAAACTCAGTGTCCTGCCCCGAGCCTCGCTGTGCAGGTACCACTCACCAGGGCCAAGAGCGGAGTGTGCCCAAACTGTGACCAGTTTCACGTGCAGAGACAAAGGCCAGGGAATTGGATACTGGGCCTGTTCAAATATTAACACTCCATTTGTTCCATATCTTTTTGAAAGCAAATGAAACGTATTGGTAAATAAACCATGTTGTTTGTACCCACCCAGTGCCCTCCCAGTCTCTCTCTCCTTGGGGTAGAAATACTCCCCTTGCTGCAACGCTCACTGTCCTCACGCGTGTCCTCGGTGTGTGCAAACCTGCAGAAGATACAGGCTTTGCAGGGTTCTACAGCTACATAGATTGCATCATATGTACCCTTCTCCTCCACACTGAGTTGTTTTGTTTTTTTAAAGAAAACTGTTTTTGAAGTTTATCCATAGCGATATAGTTGTAGTTCATTCATTTTAGTGCTGTTTTGATTTATATAAATATGCTAAAATGTATTTAGTCTCCTATCGATAAACATTTAGGTTTCCTTTTTCCTACCCACTGTGATTGCCAAAAACGCCACGGCAAGCCCTCCTGGGCATTATCGGTGTGTGGACACGGATGAGTTTCCCAGGAGCATATAATCCGGAATGGAATGCACAGTGGCAATTGCTCCGATCTGTGGCTTTTCTTTAACTTTGTTTACGGTGTCTCTTAGTGCCAAAGTTTTCCGTGTTAACGCAGTCAAGCTTGTCTATCTTCTTTGCTATTTGTATGTTTTCTAAACGCTTAGCGTCCTAAGGATATTCTCCTATATTTCTTCTAAAAAGTCTTAAATGCTTTTCACCGTGAGGTCTGTGATCTACCCAGAAGTGACGCTGCCTGTGGGAGGAGGTGGGCTCTGGTGTTCCCGCCTAGCTGAGCAGCCTCTCGCGCTGGCGAGCCCGCCTTCCCCCGTGGGCGGCCGGCACTGGGTCTCTAGTGCCGTCCAGGGAGATGTTCATGTCTAGGCTGAGCGTCTCGGTCGTCGCACTGAGGGGAGGGGTCTGAGCTGGGCCCTCGTGCTGCTCTGGTGCTAAATTTAGAGGGACACGGGCATTTTGTCCCCCGGAGCGTGAGGCTAGGAGAGCATCCGAGGTGGTCCGTGATCTCTGCCTGGGAGGCTCTGCCTCTCTGGAGAGTCTCGGAATAGTGACAGCTCCAGGACAGTCGTCTCCGCGCCCACGGTCTGAAATCCACGGGGACCTGCTGTACTGCCAGCTGCAGCCTTCCACTCCTCTCCTTGCTCAGATTACTTCCCTTTTAAGAAGCGACGATTACAGTCATGCATCGCACAAGGACATTTCCGTTTGTGACAGACCACATGTGCAACGGTGATGCCGTAAGATTGTAACACTGTATTTTTATTGTGCCTTTTCTATGTGTAGATGCATAGACATTACACTGCTCACCATTGTGTTACACTTGCCTACAGTGCTCAGTGCAGTCACATGTCACACAGCCTGGTAGCCCAGGAGCAGTAGGCTGTGCCCGGGCGCATACACCCTAGGTATGGGCTGTCCCGTCCAGGTGTGTGTGAGTCTGCTCTACGATCTCCACACGGCAAAGAAATTGCCTAGTGATACATTTCTCAGAACCGTGTCCCCGTCGTTATGTGACACATGACTGTGTTTTTTGACTTGCCACTGCCCTCCGGGATGATTTGAAGACTAAGATGTTATTTTTGCTTCATAGGCACCAACCTTAATAGGACTGATCTGAGTAAGGAGTAGTGAGGACGCATGAAATCCAGGCAAACCACACCAGCCCGTATAGACTCTGAGATGACTGTGAATGTTGTTTATTGACTGAGTTGCACGACACAGCAGCGTCTGGGTTACCGAGTAATGCACGACAGCTTGCGCCGTTAGCCCAGCTGCGGTGTGCTGGGGAATAACAAAATTCCCTGGGGACGGTCTAATTATTAAACTTATTATTTTAAGAACATCATACTTTAAGCAGAGCAGAAAAAGACAAGGGTCGGAAATGTAGCAAAAGAATTAACTTATATATGGTAAAGTCAGACTGGGATTTCTGAGCTAAAAAGGAAAGCTGGATTATACGAATATAAAGGCTTGCTCTTGATTAGAATAAAAGTTATTGAAAGGTTAGCAACTTATAATACGGAAAACACTAGTAAATTATGAAGTAGACGGCAAAGCCATCGCCTGTTAAGAGTATGCATCTCTGATGCTGTGGGACAGGTGCTGACCCCCCAGTTGGAGAAAACCGGATTCAAACCCTGACTCAGCCCCTCCCTGTGTGGCCTTGGACTGGCCACTCAGCCACTGAGCCTCAACTGCCTCATCTGTAAAATGGGAACAACTAGCGTCTTTCTTGCAAGGGTGTTTGTGGGGCTTAGAAATAATATAGGTGGTAGTACCCAGGGAGGAGGGATTGATAGAAGAGGGTGGAAACTGAAACCAAGACCTGCCTCTCCCTTGTGCCCGGGGCCAGTGCCTCAGTGATGAAGCAGGGAGCACCGGGGCAGAGGAGAGGGGAGTGGGGCTTGGTTTCAGACACAAAATATGCACGTGTATCATTTGGGATGCCCTCACTGGGAGCTTGGCGTGATCGAGGGGTGTGCTGCCCCGTCCTTCCATGCACCCAGCAGTGCACGTGAACAGACACGTGACTAGTCTGCGCTGCACGCCTGGTTTGGTCCAGTGCGCATGGATGCCCGCAGGTGATGCCCGTAGGTGAGGTCTGGGGCGTGCTGCCCTCCTCTCCACATCTCCCAGAAGAAACCAAGAGAGTGGCACAGAGTAAGCACCCCAAAACTGTGGCAGAGGGGAGGCAGGTTGGCTGCAGTTGTGACGTTATCTGTTTCATGAAAGAAATAATTCTTAGTTTTGAAAGTAGAAAGCATTATTTTAATTTCTTCAGTCGGTCCTTCAGATGGACCTCTTTTGCAGTTTTCATTGTGTTGTAAAATCTTTATTAAGTCAAGTTTTTTCACCCCTAAGAACATTTTTCTATTTAAAAAAAAAACAACAACAACAAACCATGAACTTGAGTGTACAGGGCCAGTAAAAAGGATGACAGCAAGAACAAGTGGACAGAGAGAGATGGAGAGAGAGAGAAAGATGCAGAAGGAGTCGGGGGTGGGGGGAGGAAGGGGCCGGCTACAAGCTGCTGCTGAATTTCAGTTGCAGTTGTCAGAGTTAAAGAAAATATTGGAGAAAATGTCTCATCGAGGGGTCCCCGGCTTGTTCTGCTCCGGGAAGGCTGAGGGCTGGCCCGGGGCCAGTTGGCAGGGCCTCAGACGCCTGGTACTGAGCTCCAGCCACTGAGCTCATTGGCTCCAGCTAAGTCATTTTACAGTCAGAGCTGTTTCAAGATCAGCACTTGGTACAATGCAGACGTCGGGGTAGGGAGGGGAGGCAAGGTCGAATTTGAGGAAGGAAGAAATATGTGCTTATTTTTGAAGGTTTGGCTCCGGGCAGCATGGGGTTCTGGTGCAATGGAATGTGCGAGAGTATGGACACAGCCAGCCGTGTGCCAGGCAGGACAGCCCCGGGGGGTGCAGGAGCCTGTGTCAGTGTTGCGGTCCTAGGCTCTCATAGATCTCAGTTCTGAGATACAGATGGAGAAGCACCCCAAGAAATCCAACTGGATGGAAGGCAAAACAACCTTGGTCCCCAGCCATGAACAAGAGCCAAGAGGAGGCTGGATGAGACCAAACCATGGCAGAGTTGAAGGCTGGTGACTCAGGGCCTTTCTGTGTCCGCCCCCGACACCCTTGGCTCCTGCTCATGTTGCCATGAACGTCCTGTCCCCTCTGACTTAAACATCATGTAATAACGTATGAATTATTTTCAAACCCGGATTCGCATTCAAGACTGTTAATTCCGCTCTGCTCAAACTCGCCATGGAAGGCCTCCAGCGGGGCAGAGACAGGCCTGGGAGGGATCCTGGGTGTCGCATCTCAGAAATCATGTTCACTTGAAGTCTCTGGTTTTAGGTAAAAAAGAAATCACTCAAATGCATTTTGAAAATGTTGTCGGCTTTAATGTGAAATGATCCGTTTTCCAAATATTTTGGGTGAGATGAAGACCCGGGAGGCTGTGTCTCGGGGGCATGTGGCTTGATGTAGCTACTAGCACGTTGGCATTCTGATTTAGGCTGCGGGGAATCTGTCAGGTTGTGTTAGCATTTTTAGGAGTATTCTGAATGCCCAGAGGAGTGACAGATAGGGACTTTTTGGTGAGACGCAGTATCTTGTATTGAAGGTGTGTTTGTGTGCATGCATGCTCTTATGTGATCTCCACTGTCTACGTCGTCATTAATTCCAAGGAGAAAAGTCAAGGCTGGGGGCACTGTGCTTCCCGGGGGTCACTCCTGAGGGGCCACGTGGGCTGGGAGCCGGGGTAGTTGTGGTCACCACCAGAGACAGTGACTGCGTGAGAAGACCGGAAGGCCAGGATAGACTCTCGGACTTCCAGCTCTGAGACTCCTTTTCCCTCTGTGTTAGGGTTAGATAAGCAGACGGCCATGGGCTGCCCAGGTCCTCATTCCCCCTTCATGCCCCCCTGGAAGCAGCTGAGGCTCCAGAGCACGGCTGAGCAGAGCGTCGCCCTCTTCCTCCTGGGGCCGGGACCCAGGCAGGCCCCATGTTGAACCTTGTGCTGTGCAGCTGTGTCGGGCAGGCCCCGTGTTCAGCCTTGTGCTGTGCAGCTGTGTGGACGACGTGTTCTGTGAGCAGCCATCCCCCCTTCTTTTTTCTTCTCTGTTTGGGCACAAAGTTATTGGTGAGCATCCTTCACCATCAGAGAGCAATATCTGGACGTCCCGTGTGGGGTTCTGTAGCCCCAAGGAGCAGCTTCACCTGCATCGATCCATGAAAATGGACGGCAGCACGTGGGCGCTGAGCTCGAGGGAAGGATGCTCGTGCGGGGGTGCAGGGGACAGGGTTTAGCTTTCTCTCTGCAGCGTCACTGTGAGCCCTTGCTGTCTGTCACCAGCAAGCACCTGGTTCCCAGTATAATTGGAGAATTCTGTAGCATGCGGCTCACACCCCTCTCAAGAACAGGGGTAGGTCAGCCCTCTCCTACAGTTGGGGCAGATCACACTCTTCAGTGCCCAGTTCCCCCTCAGAGCTCATTCAGGAACCCTCGTAGGTCACTGTCAACCGTGTCTGGGATGCCTACGTGAGCACTGTCCTTATAGTCAGTGGTGTAAAACAAAACTCAGTTACAGGTACTGCGTATGACGCCATGCGCCGGGCACTTTCTGTAGTGCTTTACATTTATGAATTCCTTTAAGCCTCACCATAATAACCCTTTGAGGCAAGTACTGTATTTTTGCCATTTTACAGAGGAGGAAACTGAGGTGTGATGGTTAAGGGGTGAGTGGATGGCAGAGCTGTGATTGGCGCTTAGGCCGTCTGTCCATGCTTGCTCCGGCTGAATGTTTGTGTCCCTCCCCGAACTCAGATGCTGAAGCCCTTTCCTCCAGTGTGACGGTGCTAAGAGGTGGTGCCATTAGCAGATAACCTGGGTTAGCTGAGGTCACGGGGCTGGGGCCTTCACGGTGGGATTAGTGCCCTGATAAGAAGGGAAACCGAGAGCTCGTTTGCACTCTCTCTCTGTGTCTGTGCACAAAGGAAGAAGTCATGTGGGCACACAGTGAGAAGGAGGCCTTCTGCAAGCCTGCAAGAGGGCCCTTGCGGGAACCCGGCCATGCTGGCACCTTGAGCTCAGATTTCCCGCCTCCGGGCCTGGGAGAAAAGAAGCGTCTGCTGTTTCAGCCACCTGATGTGTGGCGTTTAGTTCTGGCAGCCCAAGCTGACTCGAGCAGTGCTTTCAAAGACTGTGCGATCCGGCCGCTCACGGAGGCTGCTTTCAAGACACACTTGCCAGTCACTCTCTGGTCCTCCCGGATGCCCTTCCCCAGCAGCGCCTCCCCAGGCTGGCTCTTGCTTAGCGGCCTTGGGTCCATCCCCACCTGTGGGCGGAGGGTGAGCATGCACCTCCTGACTCTGCCACGGGTAGCGTGGGCGCCCACGCACGGTGCCGCAGGGCTTTGTGTCCAGGTACCACAGCCACCGGGGAATGGATGAAGTGAAGATGGTGCCCATGTACCCCAGGGCTCTGGGCTCCGCAGGGGACACGAGAACAGGTTTTGCTGCACCGCGACCCCATGCCTGCGTCCCTGGGCCTCCCAGATGCAGAGGCTGGCGGGTCATGGCCACTCGAGGTGCACTCATCTCTTCCCGGGGCTCAGACAGTGACAAAGAGAAACGGTCATCAGCCACGTCTTTGTCAGCGTCTGCCCTGAATCCTGTGCTTCGATGTCGGACCTCACATTCTGAATTATGGGGGGTTTCGGGACTGCTGGGCGTCGAGTTTTCCTCTGCAGGAAGGCGTGTGACTTTGCTGTGTCAGCACCGTGCCTTCCGAATGCCCGCGTGAGGGCTGCGGCCTAGGAACAGGGGTGGTTAAAATTGCCCACGAACACATGATGTAGACAAGGTGCCAGAGGCACTCGGGCCCCCAGCATGATTTCTGGAAGCTGTGGTCTCACCTCCGCCAGAGGACAGTCACCGCTGGGGCGGAGCCTGGCATCTGGGTGTCCCTGAAGCCCTCTCCCTGACTCCTGCCAAACAGCTGCCCCCACGATGCAGAAGACAGAGACTGCACATGTGTCTTCGGGGGACGCTGTTTTTTTATGTTGTTCCAGAAAGTAGGAGAGTGCAGATTGCCTGTTTTCAAACCGTGC
Organism: Mirza zaza; assembly: GCA_008750895.1. Taxonomy (NCBI): domain Eukaryota; kingdom Metazoa; phylum Chordata; class Mammalia; order Primates; family Cheirogaleidae; genus Mirza; species Mirza zaza. The sequence continues at coordinate 33,574 of VSMD01120767.1, forward strand.
AGCGCCGGCTCTAAACCAGTCCCGTTCTCACAGGCCCCCAGAGCAGCAATAAGCTGTTTTCCTGCCTGAGTTTCCCGTATCACGTGCTCTGCGAAATGGCACACGACGGCCCAAATAACGGCTTCCAGGAAGTTACTAGAGAGCAGAGTGCAGGGGGCATTCTGGGTGATGTGATAACAGCTATTTGGTTAGGCCAAACATTTGGTCTCTAAAGTTGGGCGCTGGCGAGAAAAATGGGAAGCGAAAGTGACTGTTACTGTGGAAGAAAAACCAATGGATAATTCGAGGGTATTTAAGGGCCTCACCTTTCTCCCAAGTAAGGAGGCGAAGTGCAGTGACAACACGCCACCTCTTCACTCCCTGTTTGGAAAAATTGGGAAATGTCTTCTCCGCACCACCTGGGAAATAAGCAAGAGTTTAAATGTTACTCTCCAATTGAAAACGAAACTCACCCCAGTCCGTGGCTCCTGCAGGGGGAGGGAGTCCTGGTTTGCATCAGGGTCTCCTTTGCAGAGCTTTTTAGTCTCATCCGAGCTGTCCTCCCGCCAGGGGAGAGGGACCCCCTCTCACAAAGCTTCTGCCTTAATCAGCTCATGGGCCCGTGATAATGTTTGCCCAATAGTCCCACCTCATGCACGATGTCATCACCGCCGTGGGCCACCAGAGCGGCTACAATCAGACCTCATAGCAGGCGTTGGTGAGGACATGGAGCAACTGGAACGCACGCACGTTTGCTTCATTCAGGCGGCCACTTTGGAGAGCTCTTTGGCTACTTCCAATAAAATGAATCGTATACTTCCCCGATCACAGAGCAACACCACTCCCAGCCACTTACCTAAAAGAATTGGAAACGTGTCCACAAAAAAAAAAAAGAAAGAAAGAAAGACGTGTACAAGCATGTGCATAGCAGCCTTCATCTTAATTATAGGCCCGAACTGGGAATAACCCACATGTCCATCAGTAGGGGCCTGCATAAACAAATTGCGAAATAGCCATACAATGGAGTACTGTTCAAAAAATAAGAAGGCATTACACATGCATGCAACAGCGTGGGTCAGTCTCAGAGACATTGTGTTGAGCGAAAGAAGCCAGATTCAAAAGGACTCGTACTTTGTCGTTCCATGTATATGACGTTCCAGAACGGGCAAGTGATGGCCGTCAGGGCGGTGCCTGCCTGCTGGGGGCGGGCACGGGCTGGAGAGGGGACCAGAGGAGTAGCGGAAACGCCCTGCACCGTGTTTGGGGTGGTACAGGCAGTTGTCAAAACCCTTGTAACTAAATTCTTAAGATTTGTGCATTTTAGTATATTTACGTTAATGCCCCCGGAATGCATTGCCTTGTCGCCCCGGAGGTGGAATATGATCCTTGGGAATATAAAGGAATGCTTTTGAGAAACCCTTATCGTGTTGTTACGTTAATGAGCCACCACTAACTTTGGGGGTTTCAAAAAATAGCGAGGTCAATTGATAAAGCCCACTGTCAAAAATGGGTGTGTTTTTCCTATCTTTTGCTTTTAATGACACTAGATTTTGTATAGGACTGTCTTTAGGCGGTCGTGTGATCTCTCCCACCGCCCGTCAGTTGCAGGTGACGGGGAGGCTGAGTCGGCAGCTTTCCGTGCTGGAAGCTGTGTGTTTGCATGTCCTCTGTGCTGGCGTCCTGGACGACGTGCCGGTGGGTTGCTGCATAAACATCAGGATGGGGTGCGCTGGGGAGATTTTGAGTTATCACAGGTATGCAGGTGCTGCTGGGGTCCCTTGGCCGTTTATCTAAAACTTCATTTGTATTCACACAGGGTTTCTGGAATGAGTGCTTGGCAGAATCATCTTCAGAGGACCTTCCAGGGTGTCGAACTGAGATAGCTCCCCTGTTTTCCGTAAAGCTAAGCTCGAAATTGGCACCAGGCTACAGGCATTCTGTATGGGGAGGGACTGGGCATGCATGATTTCAGGAAATGGAGAACTAGCTTTCAGCCTGCACTTTGCTTCCTCCCTCCCGTGGCAGGTTGGTGGGGGCTCACTAAGCACTTTATCTGGCCGTGGTGTTTTCCCTGCTGCTGCACTGCACAGTTAGGGCCGGTCTCCTCCCGGTGCAGGGAGGACGCGTGTTCCCGGCAGGTGGCGGGCGGGCTCAGCACACCTGCCTCTCGGCCGAGCCTTCTGAGGGGCGCACAGCTCCTAACCGTCCAGCCGCCACACAGGCACCCTGAGCAAACGGATGTGGAGCTTGCATTGCCAGCCTTCCTGGAAGGGCCCCCGGTAAAGAGAGCAGAGGCTGTAACTTTCGACGCGCACACTCATGGGAAGCAATGATTTTGGAACGCCAAACCTCAGAAATGAGGCCGAGGCACCCTTGGCCTTTGGATGGAACGACAGTTTCAGGGAGGAGGGTGAGGGGCAGGGAGGGACGAGGAGACAGGTGGGGACTGCAGCTGCAAGTCTTTTTATGGATCCAGTCGTCATCGCAGATCGCGTTGCTGTGTCACTCAGTGGAGACGGAGTGGAAGTTTTTTTTTTCCCCCTCCTGTGTTTCTTTTTGTTTTCCAAATTTTCTTTTACTTAAAATTTGAGGTTGTTGCCTGGTGTTTCTGTTGTTAAACAGAAGTTAAACTTATGCCATTTCTTCCTTCCTCACACGCAGGGGACGGGACAGGGCACCGGCTGGTTTGCAGCCTGATGACTCTGCCACAAGTGCTTGGGGGAAGGTGCGGACTTAGTTTGTTTTCTGTGAAATGGGTATTGTGAAGGATATTTAATAAACCGCTTTAGGAGAAGTCCTGACACAGAGTGACGCACAAAGAAATCCTCGTTTCCTTCTCCCTGAAGGTGCACTGTTGCCTTCTCTGTCTTTATCACATCTGTTCAAACTCACCCCGCACAGGGGAACGCAAAGTCTGTTGCCACGTGCTTGGCAGCCGGTCCTGGGGCACCGTGGACGGATACATGTGATCTCCCCCAGACCTCACACCACTTCTCAGTTCAACTGCCATGACATGCCAGGCACCACCCACAGGGCTCTGCGGTGCTGGTCGGAGGCAGGAGGGCTGGGGTTAGGCGTGGGCTTGGCCAGGTGGGTGAGGTGGGTGCCCGGGGCCAGGGGTGGGGCGGGGACACTGTGAGGACAGAGCCCAAGCAGGAAAGCCCTGTGTGCAGACGAGCCACAGGACCCGCCGTGCGTGCGGCTGTCCAGCTAGAGCAGGGGACGGAAAGCAGAGCGGTCGGCGCTGGGTTGCCATGCTCGGGCGGGGTGGACCACCCTTCCTACTGCACAGCAGGGGCTGCCTGGGCCCCCAGATTTTCAGCTCCCTCTGAGTCCCTGTCGGGGTCCCCAGTCCCTCTGCCCTGCCTCCCTATAGGGGTCTCACTCCACTTTGCAGTGAGTTTCTAGCAAAATATTATCTATTCTGGCAGCACCAAGTGATTGAGGACTCCAGAAAAGAAAACTCAGGGAACGTGAAGGGCGTGGACACTTTAGCTTTTTCCCTTTCCCAGGCGGCCCAGCCTTCCCAGCCTGCTTGCCAGGTGCCGGCCAGCTCCCTGCTCCCAGCCTTTGTACCCTGGAAACCCAAATGTGAGGACTCTGTGCTCCCCAGCACCACCACCCCCCATTTCTATTCAGAATAAACTCCTCCCTCCATCTGCTTTCTCCCCACATTCCCTTTCCAACCCAGCTAACATCTGACTTGGCCCCGCAACTCTGTCCCTCAAAACCCTCTCTACCCAAGTGCTCCCAGACTCACGGTGCCGGGGACAAGGCCGTCTCCTGGAGAGCCGTGCTCCCTGCTGCTCTTCCCTCCTTCCTCTTCTGCTGGGAGCCTCCCTCCCTCCCTCCACCCTTCTCTGTGGAAACCCTGCTCGTCTTTCCAGGCATCTCTCATTTCTGCCCTCTCTAAGAAGTCCTCCCGGAACCCCGCAGGATGTTTTGGGGTGTGTCCACCGTATTCCACTCTGTGCAGATCACACCGTGGGGTTTTCGGTTCCCTGAAGGCAGGGACCAGGACCTATTCGTCTTCCTGTTCCGGGTGGGAGAGCCGCCGTGCCCTGCACCGGGTGGCTGTGACGAGGTGCTGGCTCCAAGGTGACAGTGCAGTGAGCTGACACACGAGTGGAGGAGCCCAGGGAGGCCAGTCTGCTCCATAGTGAAGCGGCGTGGGCAGCTCTGGCGGTTTCTCTCTATGACGGATTTAGGACAGTGTTCCGGTCAGGAGGGCCCCGGAGCACTTTGCAAGACAGACAACAACAGCCCACGTCCAGCTGGAAGATGGGGGACGACAGGCCATAGAGCTCCAGAGAGGACCGAGCCCCCCTTCTGTGCCTTGATGTTCCAGCTGGGTGCACGGGTTGCCTCCCATGGAATTTAATGCCTCCCATTGTTTTTCTGTCGCGGGATGGTATTACGTTGATTGAATCACGCCTCACTGTTTTCGAGAGGGAAAGTATTCATCCACGTGTCCCTTCTGTTTCTTGCAGGCTACAATGGTCCTGAGCTCCGCACACTTCTGGCTGGGGTTATTTCTGGTCCCCACGGCCTGTTTGATTGAAGACGTGGCGTGGAGAGCGTAAGTTGAGACATGAAGTGGTGGCGCCGAGCCCGGCTCGTCTGTCCCTGCGACGGTCTCTCATGACGGTTCTGAAAAAAACGGGTCTCCTGCCACCTCCCAGCAGAAGATTTTTTTCTTTTTAATTTTTAAATCTAACTTCTGCTTCCTCGTGGCATGAAAATAGAGACGAAAGGGAGCCCCGAGAGAGACGGTGTGAAGGCCGGTGGGGCCGTTGCCTCGTGCATGACTGTGGGGAAGAGTTTTCTAAGCACAGACCCATTTCGCCAAGTTTAGAAAGTACAGCCCCAAATTTAAAGTCTCTATAGCTGAAACTCAGTGTTAAGGGATCGCAAAGACGGCCTGGCTTTAAATCCCCTGCTTCAAGGAAAATTGTGTATATCTAAGTCGTGTGTGTGTAAGTCATTTCGAGTTACAAGAATGAAGTAGTCTTCATTTTTCCAACAATTCACAGTAAGAATCCTTCTAATAAAAATCCTCCCAGAGAGTTAGTGTATAGGTTTATGATAAAAATCAATCACAAAGATGAAATTACAGGTTATATAGGAAATAATTGATACAATAACTCATAATTTTTGGTTTTATGCTTTAAAATATATCATTTCCAACATATCTTGTGTACAGTGTAAAAGAAACAGCTAAATTCCAATATAATGTAAATTTAATTTCATCCATGAGCAAGAGGAGAGGATGCTCCAAATGAGATATTAATTATAGTGAGTTTTATTTCGGGTGGGCCCAATTCTTTCTACAAATAGTTGCCAACTTCCCTGAAAACAGAGACTCCTAGCTTGGCTTAACTTGGGAAAAGCATAATTATCTTGGGGCCCTGAGGTAGAGAATTGAGACTTTAATCCAAACCTTCCAGGAAAAGACATCAGATTTCATTTCTATCTCTCCATTGCTCCCACATGCAGTGAGAATTATTCTTGCCTGACAGTTAAGGATGTCTTTTGAAAAAGTCTTCATTTTGGCTTTATCTTGACAACCGGTGATACCTAATGCAGATAGAAGGGGAAAAGAATACTATGGCACGTATATTTTTTCCCCTATTAACTGAGTTTTTCAACCCAGTAAAAATTAAATACTAATTTCTTAAGTGCTTTGATTTGCCACGATTTCCATTTTATTTGCTAAAACTGTGTTCTGTAAATAGGAGAATCAAAATCCTTGGAAATGAAAATTATAGCCAGGAAAGATATTTCCTTAATCTAATAGAGGTACTGTAAGAATGTATTAGTTCTTTCAGCCAGTAGGCCCACTTTTGGCTCCATATATTCCCATGCTGGACTTGTTCAGTTTTGCAAAGATAAGTTCACTTTAGATAAATATAGCATGGTCTTGGCTATATTGGATGACTTTTTCAATTTATAGTGATTAGGAAGTAGCAACCTGATTATCAGCTGTCTTAAATTAATGTCATCAAAATTTTTTTACTGAGACTGTGTATTTGCAAAAGACTTTAGCAAAAGTGTCTTTCTTCCATCTCAAAGACAACG